>JAQOWZ010000138.1:103595-309537 GCA_035578165.1 Stenolophus ochropezus | reverse complement strand
ACGCGCTATCTCAGAGTTTTAATGAATACGTTGTATATTGTAAGCTACATGGGCTGGATTCTAGAATACCTACCACACTTGAAATAGCAATTTTCTTGTTGCAATGTTTTCTTTTAACTAAAATATGATAAAGAATTATAAAATTTGGGCGCGGAAGCAAATATTTATATGATTTTTTACAAAAATGATGTCAGATTTTAACTATTCCCGATGAATACGTAGTATATTGTAAGCTACATGGGCAGGATTGTAAAATACTTACCACACTTGAAATAGCAATTTTCTTGTTGCAATGTTTTCTTTTAGCTAGAATATGATAAAGAATTATAAAATTCGGGCGCGGAAGCAAATATTTATATAATTTTTCACAATAATAAAGTCAGACTTTACCTTTTCTTGAAATGTATATTTTTGTTAAAACATTTATATTTATACTTTAGGATCTATTATATGAATGGTTTTAAGCATTGGACATGCAAAAGTGACCAAAACGTGGTACCAATCAGATAATAAACGTTTAATTTTCGGGTGTCATTTTTTTGAATACGTTGTATCTTGTAAGCTACATGGGCTGGATTCTAGAATACGTACCTCACTTGAAATTGAAATTTTCTTGTTGCAATGTTTTCTCTTAGCTAAAATATGATGAAAAATTATAAAATTCGGGCGCCGAAGCAAATATTTATATGATTTTTTACAAAAATAAAGTCAGGTTTTACCTATTCCCGATGAATACGTTGTATATTGTAAGCTACATGGGCAGTATTGTAGAATACTTATCACACTTGAAATAGCAATTTTCATGTTGCAATGTTTTCTTTTAGCTAAAATATAATGAAAATTATAAAATTCGGCGCGGAAGCAAATATTTATATGATTTTTTACAAAAATAAAGTCAAATTTTACCTTTTCTTTACGAATACGTTGTATACTGTAAGCTACATGGGCTGGATTCTAGAATACCTACTACACTTGAAATTGCAATTTTCTTGTTGCAATGTTTTCTCTTAGCTAAAATATGATGAAAAATTATAAAATTCGTGCGCGGAAGCAAATATTTATATGATTTTTTACAAAAATAAAGTCAGATTTTACCTATTCTTAATGAATACGTTGTATATTGTAAGCTACATGGGCTGGATTCTAGATACCTACCACACTTGAAATAGCAATCTTCTTGTCGCAATGTTTTCTTTTAGCTAAAATATGATAAAGGATTATAAAATTCGAGCGCGGAAGGAAATATTTATATGATTTTTTGACAAAAATAAAGTCAAATGGATATTTTTTTAAAAAATTCATATTTATGCTTTAGGATCTATACTACGAATAATTTTAGCATTGTACATGCAAAAGTGACCAAAACGTGGTACCAATCAGATAATAAACATTCAATTTTCTGGTTTCATTTTAATGTATACGTTGTATATTGTAAACTACATGGGCTGGATTCTAGAATACCTACTACACTAAAAATAGCAATTTTCTTGTTGCAATGTTTTCTTTTAGCTAAAATACTAGCGAATTCTCGGCTACGCCGAGCATTTCTTAGATCTCCGCTGTCAGTGCAAAAAACAAATGCCGATCGACATGAAACAATTATTTCATATTTCCACGTCAGGCCTCACCGAGACCTTTCATTAGATTGCATTGCAAACACGATGCTTTTAATAATATTTTGCAAAAATCAAAAGCCGGTCGACATGAAACATTTTTGTCATTTATGTACCCCAATTCTCACCGAGACCTTTCATTTGATACCATACACGACATACTTCTGACAACTTTTTGCATTAAACAAAAGTCGATCGACATGAAACATTTTTATCATATCTACACGCTAGCCCACACCGAGACTTTTCATTTGATACCAAACACCATATACTTGTGACAACCTTTTGCAAAAAACAAAAGCCCATCAACATTGACCATTTTCGTTAATTCTGCACACCAGCCTTTATTGAAACCTCTTATTTGATACCAAACACCACACACTTCTGACAACTTTTTGCAAAAAAACAAATACCGATCGGCATAGCACATTTTTGTCAGCCAGTACGGTTGTGTGGTCGTGGCGTGTCTTGTCTGATCGTGTAGATAAGCAACATAGCCCGCCCTGTCCATTTGGATGGGTTGCCGCACAACGGCTCGGTGTGTGCTGGCCTTGCAGAGACTGTAGGCTGACAACCTGCATCTCTAAAATGCAAGTAAAACATGTCACGAAACAAGTACTTCAGGTACTTAAGGCCTTGTTCCACATAGGAATGTTGTGCCATTGATGTTGATGATGATAGCACATTTTTGTCAATTCTGCACGCTAGCCCTCTCCGAGACCTTTCATTTGATACCAAACACGACACACTTCTGACAACTTTTTGCAGAAAACAAAAGCCGATCGGAATGGAACATTTTTGTCAATTCTGCACGCTAGCCCTCAACGAGACCTTTCATTTGAGACCAAACTCGACATACTTCTTACAACTTTCTGCATAAAAGAAAAGTCGATCGACATGAAACATTTTTATCATATTTACACGCTAGCCCACACCGAGACTTTTCATTTGATACCAAACACTATATACTTGTGACAACCTTTTGCAAAAACCAAAAGCCGATCGACATTGACCATTTTCGTTAATTTTGCAAACCAGCCTTCATTGAAACCTTTCATTTGATACCAAACACCACACACTTCTGACAACTTTTTGCAAAAAACAAATACCAATCGGCATAACACATTTTTGTCAATTCTACACGCTAGCCCTCTCCGAGACCTTTCATTTGATACCAAACACGACATACTTCTGACAACTTTTTGCATAAAACAAAAGCCGATCGACATGGAAAATTTTTGTTAATTCTGCACGATAGCCCTCAACGAGACCTTTTATTTGAGACCAAACTCGACATACCTTTGAGAAATTTTTGCAAAAAACAAAAGCCGATCAACATTGACCTTTTTTTAACTCTACACGCCTGATCCCTTATCGAGTCTTTTCATTTGATACCAAACACCACATACTTCTCACTTTTTGCAAAAAACAAAAACCGATCGACATAGCTCATTTTTGTCAATTCTGCACGCTAGCCCTCAACAAGACGTTTTATTTGAGACCAAACTCGACATACCTTTGAGAACTTTTTGCAGAAAACAAAAGCTGATCGGAATGGAACATTTTTGTCAATTCTGCACGCTAGCCCTCAACGAGACCTTTCATTTGACACCAGACTCAACATACTTTTGAGAATTTTTTGTAAGAAATAAAAGCCGGTCGACATAAAACATTTTTGTCATTTTTGTACCCCAGCCCTCACTGAGACCTTTCATTTGATAAGGTCCGTTAAGTTGGCCCCCCCAATATAGAATTTCAATAATTGCAAAGTCGTATTTGAAAGTGCTAGTAAAATGCTCTTAAGTGCTGCTATTTTTAATAAAAGTGCTCCACTGGAACAAAAATTATAAATAATTTTATTTGGAGGGGCTAACTTAACGACAGCCCCCCCAACATGGAATTTTAATCATTTCAAGGTGGCATCTGAAAGTGCTAGAAAAGTGCTCTTAAGTGTTGCTATTTTTAATAAAAGTGCTCCACTGGTACAACAATTATAAATAATTTTATTTGGAGGGGCTAACTTAACGACAGCCCCCTCAAAATGGAATTTTAGTAATTTCAATGTGGCATCTGAAAGTGCTAGAACAGTGCTCCTAAGTGCTTCTATTTTTAATAAAAGTGCTTCACTGGTACAACAATTATAAATAATTTCATTTGGAGGGGCTAACTTAACGACAGCCCCCCCCCCCAAAATGGAATTTTAATCATTTCAATGTGGCATCTTAAAGTGCTAGAAAAGTGCTCTTAAGTGCTGCTATTTTTAATAAAAGTGCTTCACTGGTACAACAATTAAAAATAATTTCACTTGGAGGGGCTAACTTAACAACCGCCCCCAACATAGAATTTAAATCATTTCAACGTAGCATCTGAAAGTGCTAGAAAAGTGCTCTTAAGTGCTGCTATTTTTAATAAAAGTGCTTCACTGGTACAACTAATATAAATAATTTCATTTGAAGGGGCTAACCTAACAACTGTGACAACCCCCCCCCCCCAACATGGAATTTTAATTATTTCAACGTGGCACTTAAGTGCTGCTACTATTAATTTAAATACTCCACTGGTACAACAATTATAAATAACGAGCTTTTACCCGCAGCTTTGCTCGCCTTATTGTAACTTAGACGGAGCATAATGCTTGTAAATTTTACCCCTTTCATTTCCTCCTTTAGGGGTTTAATTTTGAAAAATTCCGTCACAGCCTTTACTTCCTTTTCGGGCCAAGGAACTTCTTGTGCAATGTATATGCTCTTAATTCCTTCTTCTCAAATAGACATATGATACATTATATTGTTTAAACAGATGTTGAGGTAAAAAAAGTTGGATGTAAGATGCCCCCTCTAGGGAAAAGAATCTGCTACGTCTATGCTTATATTATTCGCACTGTCATAAAGAGTAGATAATTATAATAAATTTAGTGTAAACTGATTGTAGGTTAAATGTATGTAGGAGGTGAATATGTAGCGGTACAACAACAAATCTATTTATTTAAGTAGTACCTCTGCATATTCACCTTCTACATACATTTAATATAACATAATGCAAAATACCATGGAGAAATTTATCAAATTTGGTTGTAGGTTGTGTGAATGTATAAGGAATCCGTGAAAACACATTTTACCACCCTCTCTTTCCCCTTAGGGTCGGTTTTTCCACCTTTGGTTAAAGTGCTGGTTTCCTTTATCTTCCATTAATAGAAAAATATCGCACCGAAAAACTGATGTAAGTTGTGAAAAATATACATTATTTACTATTTCGATGCGATATTTTTTTATTAACCGATGGTTAAGGTAACCGACACTTTAACCTGAAGTGGAAAAACTGGGCCTAAGACGCCTAATTTTGAAAAATCCCATCTTAGTGAGTGCTTAGTATTACAAATAGAATTCGAGTTGTATTAAACAGACAATAAAACGTTCCAAAAATAAATATATATTCCTAAGTGTATAGGTATTCCTAAAAAAAATACTCCCGTTTTTCACTCCCCTTAATTAAATTTTCGGAAAATCGCAAAACAAGTGTTTTGTTCTTTCATATATACAGGTGTTCCACAACACATATTGTTCGATCATTGCTCGCTAGAAGCGTCCCTGTAGTTTTGTTATTTATCATTATTTACGTTTTTGTTTTGTCAATGACGCGTTAGATTTGATTATATTTGAAACACATAAATTTCAAACTTCCAATTCTAATGTTAATCATAAAAGCACGGGCGCCTCTAGTGAGCAGTGCTCGAACAATACTTTTATTTTATATCTATCTCTAGGTTTCTCTTTCTGGCTTAACGAAAACATAACAAACCAAGTGAAGGTTTGTCTAGTCATATTATGTCGTTGGTATATACTGTACGACATGCTAATCACAATTTTTTTTTTTTAAATTCGCAAAGTTAAGAGTAGTTTACTTGAAGTAGTGACCACCTATCAAATTAAACTAAATTATTAATTACACAATATTAGACAGTTATTATTAAATATAATATAAACAATTACTTTCCTTGTAGAACATTTTAAAAAATATATTAAAAATATCTACCGACCAGTGGCAAAAATAGTTATTTACATAAGAGTCAGGAAAATGAAACATTACTGTCGAGTCAAGTACAGGCATTTTTCTGACGAATCATGTATTATTTTTTTCTGAAACCTTTGATTATAATAAAAAAAATTCAAATCAGATTGTCTATAAGTATTTAGTAGTGTGCTTCGATGATAGACTAAAAATTTCAAATTAACAAAAATCAAACTGTCAGTGCTGTCAGTTTTGAATTTTTTATGCGTCAAATTTCTTTAATGTACTCGTCACATTCCAAACTTGGACATGCGCACTGGCTCACTATTTTCGAAGATTGCCTTTAACTTGCAGTGCTTTGAGCATGACATCTGTATTTCGGTTCGTGCATTACAATCTATTTTTCGGGTAATGATGTCGCAGGATAAAACCTTCTTTAACTTTTGGAATTTCTTATAAATATTTATAAATTAAAAAAAATACATTATTACATTTTTAACCCAAATTTTATATGCAAAATATTTTTTTTTAATTTAGCCTTTTGGAATACCCTATTAAAACACGTGTGCCGTACAATATCGTAAAAAAATCTGATGTAGACACAACATAACTTCCTTGTACGCTAAATTATACACATTTTTTATTGCATTTAATTTAAACATATTCGGTTAAAAGTGAGATCATTCCACGGTTAATCGTGCTTCAAATTCCATTCGTTTCATACCTTCGAACATCCCTTCAAAATGGATAATTTTAAAAGAAAATGTTTATCACTATTCCTTATTTCAGTACAAAAAATTATTGTAATCGGTGGAAAACTGGTAAAGAAGGAGATGTTGTTTTCGTTTATTTCGTACATAATTCTCAGATTTTGCCAGCTGTCAATGTCAATTTAACAAATCAAATGTTTCCTACAAAAATTAAGAGCCAACTAAATTATTAATTTTATTATGATTTTGCCAAAATTATACTGCTTTTTAGGAAAGGCCGATTGGAACCAAAAATGGAGGTTTATAACTATATATTACAGCAATTTCATAATAAAAATTTCAACATTCTACGGTTAATCGTTTCTGAGTTATTTGAAAAATTTAAAAAATCACTACGAGCAAAGTGCCCTTTTGGCACTGCCGGTTGCAACAAAAAAGGGAGATGCACAACTAGATGTTATATCAGTCCCATATACAAAATTTGAGAATTTTAGGGATATACATCCTTGAGTTATGTGAGATACGTACGTACGTACACACATATACAAGGAAGTAGACTCTTATACAAGTAATTATTTTAACGTAGTTACTATGACAACGTGAGGTAACAATAAACAATGATATAACTTTTTGACCCCTAGTCAGATAACCCATTTTACTTATCTAAAAACACTAGAATAAGGGTTAAAACTGTCGTATAAATAAATAAATTCACAGGTTATAAAATAAACTGAAAATTTATTAAAAAAAATCAACTAGTTCAACAAAGATAAATTTTAACAAAATATTTATATTAATAATGTAGACATAGATTTTAACAATTAATTATTCTTATTTTGTTTCGTTTACCCTATACATGAGCATGACAGGTGTAACTGACTTTTTAGGACAACATTTGGTTTCCACTTTATCACACAAATCATTAAATATTTCCCATTTTCCTTTTGGACGTAGAATATATGCAATAAAGTGTCCAACACATTCTATTTTTTTAGTACCGGTACCAGGAAGCGCTATTGCACCTTGTAATACATATGTTCGCTGTTGTTGTTGTTCACTGAACTTTATATATCCAGGAATGTCTGTTAATGTCAAAGTTACATCAATACCATGCTTATCCATTATTTCAATAAATATTATATATTCATTTAATTTGAAATTAATATTTTTGCATTTGCGCACTCAGGGCACTGGGATATTTTTGTGGATATTTGCTTTTTAATATTGTCTCCTAAATGATCAATTGTTTTGTCGTCTTTCAAAATAATACTAATAGTGGAACATTCATGAATATTTTTATATGTACATGTATTTCTTAAACAACTTCCATTTTCAATAATAGATGGCGATAGACATTTTTTCAATTTCAATTGCTGAAACAAATGAATAGTAGTAAAAAAGTTTTAAAAGTTTGTAACAAACATTTTAATTAGGTATTACACTGGCTGGCCAAATTATTAGGGACAGTGCTATAATTTTCATTTGGTTAACCACTAACTAACTATGATTTTTTATAAACGTGGGGTTATGAAGCTTGTATTTTTCTACATTTTATTGGGAATGTGTTACCTAAAATAAAAATAAAACTATTTTCTGGTTATTACAGGGTGTAATTAAAATTAAAGTTTCACATAAAATTAAAATTAATATGTTATTAAATATTTCTCCCCATTTGATAATCTCGGACTTTTTTTGCGAAAAATTATTCTTAGTTCATTTTATCTAAAATCACTTTTAACCAAATTATGAATGAATAACCAAATGATGAATGTAATAAATTCATTTAAATTGAAATTTGAAGCATGTAAACTGTCCCTAAAAATTTGGACATCCACTGTAAAATAAACTTACATTTAATAGATTTTTTATCGTGCAAGCTGCATCAATATAAAAAATATAATTTGGCTGCTGAGTAGATGGTAGAATATTTACCAATATCTTTCCTCTAGTTTCGTAAATATATCTGTTAATGCGACCATTTAATATTAAAGTTTTAATAATATATTTAAAACCATCGTCAATTTCACAGTTACAGTCAATATATAGTTTAATACTATTACTGTCGCAATAAGCTGCACAAAGAAGCTGAATAATACAATCGAAGCCACAAGTATTCGATATGTAGTATTTCTTTTGTCCTATTTTAATTGGTCGCAAAGATATACAGCTACCATTTTTTAATAAACCGATAGGTACTGCTCTAGTAGAATCAGAAAGGTTTATATGTTCCCATTCTTATTGATTTTCCAAATTAGATTTTCTAGGTCTCTTTGGTTTCGTCGCTCCTTGACCACGAAAATTTTTAACACTTACAATTTCCATATTATGTAATGATTCTTCGTTTTGTGTTAACTAGAACATTTTAAAAGGTGATCAAAGTATTGGAACAATTTACTGTGAAATTAGAAATGCAGTTAAAATTTTTTTTAAAATTCTTTTAAAATTTTAAAAAACATTAAGGTAAAGTATTGATTGTAGGTAAATAAATAGTATTAAGAAAGATATAAAATTATCTTACTTGTTCTTTAGTCTTATCATATTGCATTGATTGATTTGTATCACTTGAATTTTCTACAACCTTAACTTAATTTTCATTTGGTTCTTCCTAAAAAAATCATATCTGTAGTTTTTAACTGAATAGGTACAGAAAATAAAACAGGCGTGCAGGACAGAGACAGAAGATAATGTGCTTTTTAGTTGTTAGATCGGAAAAATTACGCAAATCGTCAGGTAACGCAAAAAGACCATAATTGATACTATACCGGGTGATCTATTGGTCTGTATTTTTTAATTACTAGAATATTTTGAATACTACTAAAATACAAAAAAAAACACTTGTATAATATTTTTTTAAAAGCTATCCAGTGGTTTTACATTTAATCCCCAGACACCTTCTGTTTCAATTTAGAAATATTAAATGGCCCCCCAATTTTCTTGTTGCATACTTGGATTCTTCTGCGAAAAGTATGTAGCGTTTTCCTGAAACATTTTTTAAGATTCGCGACAGATAGAACTCTAATTGTAAATGATACTTCAATATCATTTGATTTGCAATTACATCGCCATCTGTCGCAAATCTAAAAAAATATTTTAGCCGCAGAATCTAAAGCTGCAATAAAAATGGGGCATTGTATTTAAGATTTCAAAGTTGCACCCCGCCCTACCTACCGAGCGGAGATCTGGGGAATCAATTGTGGTATCGTTAGATAGCTTTTCAAAAAATAGTGTATACGTGTTTTTTGGTATTTCGGTAGAATTTAAAATATTCTAGTAATGAAAAAATATCTACCTGGTAGGTATACTAAAAAATAAGATTTCAAAAAACTATTACTAAGAAAGAAATATTGCATACTAAAATGTAATTCCAGTAATATAATATTATGTTTTGCCATATAAGTGCAATATAATTCAGAAATTGTCAAATGTCACAAATTTTTAAATATATGAAATGATTTTCGCAATTAGTCATACACATCCAGATTTTATATAAATATAGGATATATATTTTTTCCAACAATGATTTAGATTAGAGATAAACGTCATTTAAATTAACATATTTGAAAAACCTTTTATTTCAGTAGTATTTGAGAATTCGTTACAACGAAAACTATCCAGCCATTTACAGACATTAGTGTGATAATATCATATTAAAATATGGTTATCCATTGAAAACACACTACCAGATTTTTAGTAAAATTTCAATACCGCCCATATTGAGTGGCGAGAGATAAAAAGGAACTACCTACTCATCACCAGTATACCCCATTAATTTGCCAGATTACGTTTTAAGTTATCGATGTAAAATATGCACCACGTTTAAAGGCCAATCGAAGTTGATAATGGCAAAACAAAAGCATGGATGGAATCATCGAGTCCAATCAGTATTTAACGACACGGAGACTCGCGGTTATTAGGACTTTTTGAATATTTTTTTTTTCAAAACTCTGTACAACATGTAACATACAATATCTCCAGGTTAATTATGCACTGAAAATTTTCAATTTTTTACTGGTTTTCAGGATTTAGCTTTTGCTTTTTTAAAAGCTGTATTTGCGTATAATTTTAACTTTTTAAATTGAAGATGGCGCCTGCAGCAAATAAAACATAAATTACGTTTTTGGTCAATTTTTTTTCTGTTACAGGGTAATTCCGGGAGATATGCTACGGTGGAAGAGAAGACACAGAGCTTGTTTTTCTTAAAAAAAAAATGTTAGTGGTGCTGCTTTCTTAGTATATAACAATAAATAAGTAAAAATGCATCGTTCTATTGAGTTTTTGTGCACAAATTGTTTCTTAGGGAAGTTATCGTAATTTGTTTATTTTTTATAGTGCGAAAGTTTTTGGAGTACGTCATGTATTTGGATTTAACTTAGTTTTTCTTAGTTTTTATAGCTAGATTTTTACTTTGTTATATAAGTAAAGGTTGAATTTGAAACCATATTATCGTTATTATCTCATCTAAAAAATCAGGAGAGATGACACAGTTTTCTTTTAATATCTTTGTCATTGTTTTAGATTGTTTATAAAAATGCCGACTAATTATAAACGTAAAAGTAATTCCAATTTCAATTCTTATGAAAAATAAATCACACTTCAGGAGAAAAAGTAGTAGGTACAAATATGATGTATTTTATTATGTTGCTACATATTTTCTTAAATAGGTTGTTCATTATCTTCAAAGTTTTAGTTTATGTTTTTTTAATTTCTGTATTATACGAGTATATCACAAAAAAAGTAATTTTCTGCTCAAAAATGGATTAATATCTCAATAGTATCTCATTCTAATACACCGTATCATCTAACCCTGCGGTATCGGAACACATGCATTTTGCACATTTTCATGTGTTTCTTTTTTGTTAATCCCTTTAAAAACTGACTAGTTTGCAACACTCAATAACAAACTACAAACACCAATGCGCTATGCACCCATATAATATTGCAATAAATTTTTACTATTATTTAGGTAAGAGTTATTATAATTTAAACAAAATGTGCGGCACCTCTCCCGGACTTATCCAACATATAGATATCAAAAAGAATTTATCAAGAAAAATCGTTTAAAATACAAAGAAATGGATGTATGTATATCAAATTTTAATCCAATCGTGCAACTTTAATAATATTTTCATTTAATCTTTTTTAAATATTTACATTTTCAATAAATTTTATGTTTTTTTTGTATGAAACCAAATTAATTGCTGGCAGTAATGAATTTGGAAAAATTTTAACAAAAATATTTGCCTAATGAAATATTACCGTGAAATTTAAAAAATATATTTTTTACTTAAGCTGGCCTATTGGGTTAAAATTTCAGTATTTACCACCCCTTCATATTCTGATCAAGTTTCATCCCCTGTAGATGCCATCTTGCATTTTAAAAATTCAAATCGCACTCAAAATTATTTTCCAAAGAAGTAGAAAGTAAATTCCGAAAACCAGTAAAAAATGGAAAACTTTTAATCAATAACACTACTTATATTATACTCAAAATATATACCTACCAATTTGTTACATAATTTGTAATATTTGTTAGAAGCGGAAGCTACTAACTTCATCGTTCCTTCCAAACTTTTGATGTGTTGGCATAAAAAAATCATCAACTCTAATGGGTAATGTTTTATTCCCAAAAATTCTATGTTTTATATCGTTGAAATTGCTTTCAACAGATGAACTAGAACATGTTGAACCAGAATTTTCTAAAAATGGTGTCATAATTTCTCTCCATAATGGTAATAACTTGACTATACTCATGATTGGTTTAACTATTCCTGGTAAATACTGCATATTATCTCTGTCTCCTGTAGTATTTAGTATTAATTTTGTGTCATCTAAAATAGACAAAGCCCAAAAAGAAAATAAGGATTCATCTTCGTTAAAAATACTGTCAGGTTGTGCACCCTGAATTGTTTCATCATTATTTTCTGAGTTACATAATATCCCATCTAATATAATTTTTTCAACATTGCTTTCATGTGTGCATGATATCATGCTTTTAAGCCATATTTTTTGCGTATCAACACTTAAGAGCACTTTTCTAGCACTTTCAGATGCCACCTTGAAATGATTAAAATTCCATGTTGGGGGGGCTCTCGTTAAGTTAGCCCCCCCAAATAAAATTGTTTATAATTTTTGTTCCAGTGGAGCACTTTTATTAAAAATAGCAGCACTTAAGAGCACTGTTCTAGCACTTTCAGATGCCACCTTGAAATGATTAAAATTCCATGTTGGGGGAGCTGTCGTTAAGATAGCCCATCCAAATAAAATTATTTATAATTTTTGTACCAGTGGAGCACTTTTATTAAAAATAGCAGCACTAAAGAGCATTTTACTAGCACTTTCAAATACGACTTTGCAATTATTGAAATTCTATATTGGGGGGGTCAACTTAACGGACCTCATTTGATACCAAACACGACATACTTCTTACAACTTTTTCCAAAAAACAAGAGCCGTTCGATATAGAACATCTTTGTTCATTTTGCACGCTAGCCCTCATCGTGACCTAGCCTAATGTAACATTCACTGTCTTCAGTAATGTTCATTTGGGAATATTTGTTCTTTGTTTAGTTACTTTATTAAAAATTAGGCAATATTGACTTATGTAATTCGAAAATACTCAAACAAGACATTTTTCTTACAACATTTTGCAAAAAAACAAATTCTAATCTACGTAGAACATTTTTGTCATTCGTGCACACCAGTCCGTATTGTGTCGTTTCCTTAAAACCCAAGGACGACCTACTTCTAACAACATTTTACGAAAAACAAATGCAGATCGACATGACACATTTTTTTTTGTCATTTTAAAACTGGCCCTTATGGTTTCCTTTCCTTTAATAACAAACACAGCAAAGTATTAAATTTATTTTATTTAGGAATATTTGATTTATATTTAGTTACTTTATAATTTAGCAACACTGTTTGTATTAAAAAATAGTAGTTAATTTTTAAATTTATAAATTAATATTGTCAACCCTAATACAACTGCCACCGTCTTCAGTGAAGTTAGTTTAAGAATATTTGTTTTTAATTTAGTTACTTCATCATACATTTGGCAACATTGACTTTTAACTTTGGAAACGTCAAAATTTATATTAATTAAATACGTTATGTTTTAAACTTAAATTAGTTGTAACACCTTTGTTCAAGATTATTAATCATGATACTGTATTCACTTCTTTAATATCAATGTTCTATTTGAAAATACAATCCTTTAAAGTTCATAGATTGATTGTCATAAGTGACAGATGACAGGTTGTTTCTTTTTAAATTTAGACATGGCTACTAGGATCCTTCTAGATTTTTTTTTTCAAAATGAAAAAAGTGTGTAATTTTTATTAATTTACGCAAAAACTGCTCGACGTAAAAATATGAAACACCAAAAAGGCACACCTACGCATCATTGTTGTTGATCAAGTTGATATTATTATACATAACAATTTCATAAATGGTTAAGGCTGTAGGTTTGTCCGAAAATTTGGCGATCGTCATCATGAAAATAAATATAGATTAGGACACATGCCTTTTAGTATACAGGATGATGACGGATTATAAAATTCGGGCGCGGAAGCAAATATTTATATGATTTTTTACAAAAATTAAGTCAGATTTTACCTATTCTTGAAATGGATATTTTTGTTAAAACATTCATATTCATGCTCTAAGATCTATACTATGGATGGTTTTAAGCATTGGACATGCAAAAGTGACCAAAACGTGGTACCAATCAGATAATAAATATTCAATTTTCGGGTGTCATTTTAATGAATACGTTGCATATTGTAAGCTACATGAGCTGGATTCTAGAATACCTACCACACTTGAAATAGCTATTTTCTTGTTGCAATGTTTTCTTTTAGCTAAAATATGATGAAGAATTATAAAATCCGGGCGAGGAAGCATATATTTATATGATTTTTTACAAAAATTAAGTCAGATTTTACCTATTCTTGATGAATACGTTGTATATTGTAAGCTACATGACCTGGATTCTAGAATACCTACAACACTTGAAATAGCAATTTTCTTGTTGCAACGTTTTCTTTAAGCTAAAATATAATAAAAAATTATAAAACTCGGGCGCTGAAGCAAATATTTATATGATTTTTTACAAAAATAAAGTCAGATTTTACCTATTCTTGACGAATACGTTGTATAGTGTAAGCTACATGGGCTGGATTCTAGAATACCTACCACACTTGAAATAGCAATTTTCTTGTTGCAGTGTTTTCTTTAAGCTAAAATATGAAAAAAATTAAAAAATTCGGGCGCGGAAACAAATATTTATATGATTATTTACAAAAATAAACTCAGATTTTACCTTTTCTTGATGAATACGTTGTATATTGTAAGCTACATGGGCTGGATTCTAGAATACCTACCACAATTGAAATAGCAATTTTCTTGTTGCAATGTTTTCTTTTAGCTAAAATATGATAAAGAATTATAAAATACGGGCGCGAAAGCAAATATTTATATGATTTTTTTCCAAAAATAAAGTCAGATTTACCTATTCTTGATGAATACGTTGCATATTGTAAGCTACATGGGCTGGACTCTAGAATACCTACCACACTTGAAATAGCAATTTTCTTGTTGCAATATTTTCTTTTAGCTAAAACATGATAAAGAATTATAAAACTCGTGCGCGGAAGCAAATATTTATATGATTTTTTACAAAAATAAAGTCTGATTTTACCTTTTCATGATAACTACGTTGTATACTGTAAGGTACATGGGCTGGATTCTATAATACCTTCCACACTACAAATAGCAATCATCTTGTTGCAATGTTTTTTTTTAGATAAAATATGATAAAGATTTATAAAATTCGGGCGCGGAAGCAAATATTTATATTATTTTTTACAAAAATAAAGTCAGAATTTACCTATTCTTAAAATGGATATTATTGTTTAAATATTCATAATCTTGCTTTAGACTCTATACTATGGATAATTTTCGCGTTAGGCATGCAAAAATGACCATAGCGTAATACCAATCGGATAATAAACATTCATTTTTCGGTTTTCATTTTAATGAATACGTTGCAAATTGTAAGCTACATGGGCTGGACTCTAGAATACCTACCACACTTGAAATAGCAATTTTCTTGTTGCAATATTTTCTTTTAGCTAAAACATGATAAAAAATTATAAAACTCGTGCGCGGAAGCAAATATTTATATGATTTTTTTACAAAAATAAAGTCAGATTTTACCTATTATTGATAAATACGTTGTATATTGTAAGCTACATGGGCTGGAGTCTAGAATACCTACTACACTTGAAATAGCAATCTTCGTGTTGCAACGTTTTCCTTTAGCTAAAATATGATAAAAAATTTAAAATTCAGGCGCGGAAACAAATATTTATATGATTTTTTACAAAAATAAAGTCAGATTTTACCTGTTCATGATAAATACGTTGTATACTGTAAGCTACATGGGCTGGGTTCTATAATACCTTCCACACTAGAAATAGCAATCATCTTGTTGCAATGTTTTCTTTTAGCTAAATTATGATAAAGATTTATAAAATTCGGGCGCGGAAGCAAATATTTATATTATTTTTTACAAAAATAAAGTCAGATTTTACCTATTCTTAAAATGGATATTATTGTTAAAACATTCATAATCTTGCTTTAGAATCTATACTATGGATAATTTTAGCATTGGACATGCAAAAGTGACCATAACGTGGTTCCAATCAGATAATAAATTATCAATTTTCGGGTGTCATTTTATGAATACGTTGTATATTGTAAGCTACATGGGCTGGATTCTAGAATACCAACCACACATGAAATAGCAATTATCTTGTTTCAATGTTTTCTTTTAGCTAAAATATGATGAAGAATTATAAAGCTCGGGCGCGGAAGCAAATATTTATATGATTTTTTACAAACAAAAAGTCAGATTTTACCTATTCTTGAAATGGATATTATTTTTAGAACATTCATAATCTTGCTTTAGAATCTATACTATGGATAATTTTAGCATTAGATATGCAAAAGTGACCATAACGTGGTACCAATCAGATAATAAACATTCAATTTTCGGGTGTTATTTTAATGAATACGTTGTATATTGTAATCTACATGGGCTGGATTCTAGAATACCTACCACAATTGAAACACTAATTTTTTTGTTGCAATGTTTCTCTTAGCTAAGATATGAAGAAAAATTATAAAATTCGGGCGCGGAAGCAAATATTTTTATGATTTTTTACAAAAATAGAGTCAGATTTTACCTATTCTTGATAAATACGTTGTATATTGTAAGCTACATGGGCTGGATTCTAGAATACCTACCACACTTGACATAGTAATTATCTTGTTTCAATGTTTTCTTTTAGGTAAAATATGATAAAGAATTATAAAATTCGGGCGCGGAAGCAAATATTTATATGATTTTTTACAAACATAAAGTCAGATTTTACCTTTTTTGATGAGTACGTTGTATATTGTAAGCTACATGGGCTGGATTCTAGAATACCTACCACACTTTAGATAGCAATTTTCTTGTTGCAATGTTCTCTTTTAGCTAAAATATGATAAAGAATTATAAAAGTCGCGCGCGGAAGCAAAGATTTATATGATTTTTCACAAAAATAAAGTCAGATTTTACCTATTGTTGATAAAACGTTGTATATTGTAAGCTACATGGGCTGGATTCTAGAATACCTACCACCCTTAAAATAGCAATTTTCTTGTTGCAATGTTTTCTTTTAGCTAAAATATGATAAAGAATTATAAAATTTGGGTGCAAAAGCAAATATTTATATGATTTTTTACAAAAATAAAGTCAGGTTTTACCTATTCTTGATGTATACGTTGTAAATTGTAAGCTACATGGGCTGGATTCTAGAATACCCACCACACTTGAAATAGCAATTTTCTTGTTGCAATGTTTTCTTTTGGCTAAAATATAATGAAGAATTATAAAATTCGGGCGCTGAAGCAAATATTTATATAATTTTTTACAAAAATAAAGTCAGATCTTACCTCTTTTTGATGAATACGTTGTATATTGTAAGCTACATGGGCTGGATTCTAGAATGCCTACCACACTTGAAATAGCAATTTTCTTGTTGCAATGTTTTCTTTTAGCTAAAATATGATAAAGAATTATAAAATTCGGGCGCGAAAGCAAATATTTATATGATTTTTTACAAAAATAAAGTCAGGTTTTACCTATTCTTAATAAATACGTTGTATATTGTAAGCTACATGGGCTGGACTCTAGAATAGCTACCACACTTGAAATAGCAATTTTCTTGTTGCAATGTTTTCTTTTAGCTAAAATATGTAAAGAATTATAAAATTCGGGCGCGGAAGCAAATATTTATATTATTTTTTACAAAAATAAAGTCAGATTTTACTTATTCTTGATGAATACGTTGTATATTGTAAGTAACATGGGCTGGATTCTAGAATACCTACCACACTTGAAATAGCAATTATCTTGTTTCAATGTTTTCTTTTAGCTACAATATGAAGTATAATTATAAAATTCGGGCGCGGAAGCAAATATTTATATGATTATTTAGAAATATAAAGTCAGATTTTACCTATTCTTGAAATGGATATTTTTGTTAAAACATTCATATTCATGCTTTAGGATCTATACTATGGATAATTTTAGCATTAGGCATGCAAAAGTGACCATAGCGTGGTACCAATCAGATAATAAATATTCAATTTTCGGGTGTCATTTTAATGAATACGTTGTATATTGCAAACTACATGGGCTGGATTCTAGAATACCTACCACACTTGAAATAGTAATTATCTTGTTGCAATGTTATCTTTTAGCTAAAATATGATGAAAAATTATAAAATACCGTCGCGGAAGCAAATATTTATATGATTTTTTACAAAATTAAAGTCAGATTTTACCTTTTCTTGATGAATACGTTGTATATTGTAAGCTACATGGGCTGGATTCTAGAATACCTACCATACTTGAAATATAAATTTTCTTGTTGCAATGTTTTCTTTAAGCTAAATATGATAAAAAATTATAAAATTCGGGCGCGGAAGCAACTATTTATATGATTATTTACAAAAATAAAGTCAGATTTTACCTTTTCTTGATGAATACGTATTATATTGTAAGCTACATGGGCTGGATTCTAGAATACCTACCACACTTGGAATAGCAATTTTCTTGTTGCAATGTTTTCTTTTAGCTAAAATATGATAAAGAATTATAAAATTGGAGAGCGGAAGCAAGTATTTATATGATTTTTTACAAAAATAAATTTTTATTTTACCTATTCTTGAGATAGATATTTTTGTTAAAACGTTCATATTCATGCTTTAGGATCTATACTAAGGATAATTTTTGCATTGGACATGCAAAAGTGATCATAACGTAGTACCAATCAGATAATAAACATCAAATTTTTGGGTGTCATTTTAATGAATACTATGTATATTGTAAGCTACATGGGCTGGATTCTAAAACACCTACTACACTTGAAATAGCAATTTTCTTGTTGCAATATTTTCTTTTAGCTAAAATATGATAAAGAATTATAAAATTCGGGCGCGGAAGCAAAAATTTATATGATTTTTTACAAAAACAAAGTAAGCAAATATTTATATGATTTTTTACAAAAATAAATTCAGCTTTTACGTATTCTTGATAAATACGTTGTATATTGTAAGCTACATGGACTGGATTCTAGAATACCTACCACACTTGAAATAGTAATTTTCATTTTGCAATGTTTTCTTTTAGCTAAAATATCATGAAGAATTATAAAATTCGAGCGCGGAAGCAAATATTTATATGATTTTTTACAAAAATAAAGTCTTATTTTACCTATTCTTAAAATAGATATTTTTGTTAAAACATTCATATTTCTACTTTAGGATCTATACTATAGATAATTTTAGCGTTGGACATGCAAAAGTGACCATAACTTGGTACCAATCAGATAATAAACATTTAATTTTCGAGTGTCATTTTAATGAATACGTTGTATATTGTAAGCTACATGGGCTGGATTGTAGAATACCTACCACACTTGAAGTAGCAATTTTCTTGTTGCAATGTTTTCTTTTAACTAAAATATGATAAAGAATTATAAAATTCGGGCGCGAAAGCAAATATTTACATGATATCTTACAAAAATAAAGTCAGATTTTACATAGTCTTGATGAATACGTTGTATATTGTAAGCTACATGGACTGGATTCTAGAATACCTACCACACTTGAAACAGCAATTTTCTTGTTGCAATGTTTTCTTTTAGCTAAAATATGATGAAAAATTATAAAATTTGGGCGCGGAAGCAAATATTTATATGATTTTTTACAAACATAAAGTCAGATTTTACCTTTTCTTGATGAATACGTTGTATATTGTAAGCTACATGGGCTGGATTTTAGAATACCTACCACACTTGAAATAGCAATTTTCTTGATGCAATGTTTTCTTTTAGCTAATATATGATGGAGAATTATAAAATTCGTGCGCGGATGCAAATATTTATATGATTATTTACAAAAATAAAGTCAGATTTTACCTATTCCTGATGAGTGCGTTGTATATTGTAAGCTACATGGGCTGGATTCTAGAATACCTACCACACTTGAAATAGCAATTTTCTTGTTGCAATGTTTTCTTTTAGCTAAAATATCATGAAGAATTATAAAATTCGTGCGCGGAAGCAAATATTTATATGATTTTTTACAAAAATAAAGTCAGATTTTACTTATTCTTAATAAATACGTTGTATATTGTAAGCTACATAAGCTGGATTCTAGAATACCTACCAAACTTGAAATAGCAATTTTCTTGTTGCAATGTTTTCTTTTAGCTAAAATATGATGAAGAATTATAAAATTTGGGCGCAAAAGCATATATTTATATGATTTTTTTACAAAAATATGGTCAGATTTTACCTATTCTTGATGAATACGTTGTATATTGTAAGCTACATGGGCTGGATTCTAGAATACCCACCACACTTGAAATAGCAATTTTCTTGTTGCAATGTTTTCTTTTAGCTAAAATATGATAAATAATTATAAAATTCGGGCGCTGAAGCTAATATTTATATAATTTTTTACAAAAATAAAGTCAGATTTTACCTATTTTTAATGAAAACGTTGTATATTGTAAGTTACATGGGCTGGATTCTAGAATACCTATCACACTTGAAATAGCAATTTTCTTGTTGCAATGTTTTCTGTTAGCTAAAATATGATGAAGAATTATAAAATTCGGGCGCTGAAGCAAATATTTATATAATTTTTTATTAAAAGAAAGTCAGATTTTACCTATTTTTGATGAATACGTTGTATAGTATAAGCTACATGGGCTGGATTCTAGAATACCTACCACACTTGAAATAGCAATTTTCTTGTTGCAATATTTCTTTTAGCTAAAATATGATGAAGAATTATAAAATTCGGGCGCGGAAGCAAATATTTATATGATTTTTTACAAAAATAAAGTCAGATTTTACCTTTTCTTGATGAATACGTTGTATATTGTAAGCTACTTGGGCTGGATTCTAGAATACCTAGCACACTTGAAATAGCAATTTTCTTGTTGATATGTTTTCTTTTAGCTAAATTATGATAAAGACTTATAAAATTCGGGCGCGGAAGCAAATATTTATATGATTTTTTACAAAAATAATGTCAGATTTCACTTATTCTTGAAATGGATATTTTTGTTAAAACATTTATATTCATGCTTTAGGATCTATACTATGGATAAGTTTAGCATTGGGCATGCAAAAGTGACCATAAAGTGGTGCCAATCAGATAATAAACATATAATTTTCAAGTGTCATTTTAATGAATACGTTGTACGGAAGCAAATATTTATATGATTTTTTACAAAAATAAAGTCAGATTTTACATATTTTTGAAGAATACGTTGTGTATTGTAAGCAACATGTACTGGATTCTAGAATACCTACCACACTTGAAATAGCAATTTTCTTGTTGCAATGTTTTCTTTTAGCTGAAATATGATGAAGAATTATAAAATTCGGGCGCAGAAGCAAATATTTATATGATTTTTTACAAAAATAAAGTCAGATTTTACCTATTCTTGATGAATATGTTGTATATTGTAAGCTACATAGGCTGGATTTTAGAATACCTACTACACATGAAATAGCAATTTTCTTGTTGCAATATTTTCTTTTATCTAAAATATGATAAAGAGTTATAAAATCCGGGCGCGGAAGCAAACATTTATGTATGATTATTTACAAAAATAAAGTCAGATTTTACCTTTTCTTGATGAATACGTTGTATATTGTAAGCTACTTGAGCTGGATTCCAGAATACCTACTACACTTGAAATAGCAATTTTCTTGTTGCAATGTTTTCTTTTAGCTAAAATATGATGAAGAATTACAAAATTCGTGCGCGGAAGCATATATTTATATGATTTTTTACAAAAATAATGTCAGATTTTACCTATTCTTGATGGATGCGTTGTATATTGTAAGCTACATGGGCTAGATTCTAGAATACCTACCACACTTGAAATAGCAATTTTCTTGTTGCAATGTTTTCTTTTAGTTAAAATATGATGAAGAATTATAAAATTCGGGCGCTGAAGAAAATATTTATAGAATTTTTTACAAAAATTAACTCAGATTTTACCTATTTTTGATAAAAACGTTGTATATTGTAAGCTACATGGGCTGTATTCTAGAATACCTATCACACTTGAAATAGCAATTTTCTTGTTTCAATGTTTTCTTTTAGCTAAAATATGATAAATAATTATAAAATTCAGACGCGGAAGCATATATTTATATGATTTTTTACAAAAATAAAGTCAGATTTTACCTATTCTTGATATACACGTTGTATATTGTATGCTACATGGGCTTGTCTCTAGAATACCTACCACACTTGAAATAACAACTTTCTTGTTGCTATGTTTTCTTTTAGCTAAAATATAATGAAGAATTATAAATTTCGGGCGCGGAAGCAAATATTTATATTATTTTTTACAAAAATAAAGTCAGATTTTACCCATTCTTGAAATGGATATTATTGTTAAAACAATCATAATCTTGCTTTAGGATCTATACTACGGATAATTTTAGCATTGGACATGCAAAAGTGACCATAAAGTGGTTCCAATCAGATAATAAATATTCAATTTTCGGGTGTCATTTTAATGAATACGTTGTATATTGTAAGCTACATGGGCTGGATTCTAGAATACCTACCACACTTGAAACACTAATTTTTTTGTTGCAATGTTTTCTCTTAGCTAAGATATGAAGAAAAATTATAAAATTCGGGCGCGGAAGCAAATATTTTTATGATTTTTTACAATAATAAAGTCAGATTTTACCTATTCTTGAAATGGACACTTTTTGTTAAAACATTCATATTCATGTTTGAGGATCTATACTATGGATAATTTTAGCATTAGGCATGCAAAAGTGACCATAGCGTGGTACCAATTAGATAATAAACATTCAATATTCGGGTGTCATTTTAATGAATACGTTGTATATTGTAAACAACATGGGCTGGATTCTAGAATACCTACCACACTTGAAATAGCAATTTTTTTGTTGCAATGTTTTCTTTAAGCTAAATATGATAAAAAATTATAAAATTCGCGCACGGAAGCAAATATTTATATGATTATTTACAAAAATAAAGTAAGATTTTACATATTATTGATGAAAACGTTGTATATTGTAAACTACATGGGCTGGATTTTAGAATACCTACCACACTTGAAATAGCAATTTTCTTGATGCAATGTTTTCTTTTAGCTAAAATATGATGAAGAATTATAAAATTCGGGCGCGGAAGCAAATATTTATATCATTTTTTACGAAAATAAAGTCTGATTTTACCTATTCTTGAGATAGATATTTTTGCTAAAACATTCAATTTTCGGGTGTCATTTTTATGATTACGTTGTTTATAGTAAGCTACATGGGCTAGATTCTAGAATACCTACCACACTTAAAATAGCAATTTTCTTGTTGCAATGTTTTCTTTTAGCTAAAATAAATAAAGTCAGATTTTACCTATTCTTGAAATGGATATTTTTGTTAAAACATTCATATTCATGCTATAGGAGCTATACTATGGATATTTTTTGGATTGGACATGCAAAAGTGACCATAACGTGGTACCAATCAGATAATAAACATTCAATTTTGGATGTTATTTTAATGATTACGTTGTATATAGTAAGCTGAATGGGCTAGATTCTAAAATACCTACCACACTTGAAATTGCAATTTTTTTGTTGCAATGTTTTCTTTTAGCTAAAATATGATGAAGAATTAATAAATTTGGGCGCGGAAACAAATATTTATATGATTTTATACAAACATAAAGTCAGATTTTAAATATTCTTGATGATTACGTTGTATATTGTAAGCTACATGGGCTGGATTTTAGAATACCTACCACACTTGAAATAGCAATTTTCGTGTTGCAATGTTTTTTTTTAGCTAAGATATGATGAGAAATTATAAAATTCGGGCGCGGAAGCAAATATTTATATGATTTTTTACAAAAATAAAGTCAGATATTAGCTTTTCTTGATGAATACGCTGTATATTGTAAGCTACATGAGCTGCATTCTAGAATACCTACCACACTTGAAATAGCAATTATTTTGTTGCAATGTTTTCTTTTAGCTAAAATATGATGAAAAATTATTAAATTCGGGCGCGGAAGCAAATATTTATATGATCTTTTACAAAAATAATGTCAGTTTTTACCTATTCTTGAAATGGATAATTTTGTTAAAACATTCATATTCATGCTATAGGATCTATACTATGGATAATTTTTGCATTGGACATGCAAAAGTGACCATAACGTGGTACCAATCAGATAATAAACATTCAATTTTCAGGTGTCATTTTAATGATTACGTTGTATATAGTAAGCTACATGAGCTAGATTCTAGAATACCTACCACACTTGAAATTGCAATTTTCTTGTTGCAATGTTTTTTCTTAGCTAAAATATGATGAAGAATTATTAAAGTCGGGCGCGGAAGCAAATATTTATATGATTTTTTACAAAAATAAAGTCAGATTTTACCTATTCTTGATAAATACGTTGTATATTGTAAGCTACATGGGCTGGATTCTAGAATACCTACCAAACTTGAAATAGCAATTTTCGTGTTGCAATGTTTTTTTTTAGCTAAGATATGATAAAAAATTATAAAATTCGGGCGCGAAAGCAAATTTTTATATGATTTTTTAAAAAAAAAGTCAGAATTTACCTTTTCTTGATGAATACGTTGTATATTATAAGCTACATGGGCTAGATTCTAGAATACCTACCACACTTGAAATAGCAATTTTCTTGTTGCAATGTTTTCTTTTAGCTAAAATATGATAAAGAATTATAAAAATCGGGCGCGGAAGCCAGTATTTATATGATTTTTTACAAAAGTAAAGTCATATTTTACCTATTCTTGATGAATACGTTGTATATTGTAAGCTACATGGGCTGGACTCTAGAATACCTACCACACTTAAAATAGCAAATTTCTTATTTCAATGTTTTCTTTCAGCTAAAATATGATGAAGAATTATAAAATTCGGGTGCGCAAGCAAATATTTATATGATTTTTTACAAAAATAAAGTCTGATTTTACCTATTCTTGATGAATACGTTGTATATTGTAAGCTGCATGAGCTGGATTCTAGAATACCTACCACACTTGAAATAGCTATTTTCTTGTTGCAATGTTTTCTTTTAGCTAAAATATTATGAAAAATTATAAAATTTGGGTGCGGAAACAAATATTTATATGATTTTATACAAACATAAAGTCAGATTTTAAATATTCTTGATGAATACGTTGTATATTGTAAGCTACATGGGCTGGATTTTAGAATACCTACCACACTTGAAATAGCAATTTTCGTGTTGCAATGTTTTTTTTTAGCTAAGATATGATGAGAAATTATAAAATTCGGGCGCGGAAGCAAATATTTATATGATTTTTTACAAAAATAAAGTCATATCTTAGCTTTTCTTGATGAATACGCTGTATATTGTAAGCTACATGAGCTGGATTCTAGAATACCTACCACACTTGAAATAGCAATTATTTTGTTGCAATGTTATCTTTTAGCTAAAATATGATGAAGAATTATTAAATTCGGGCGCGGAAGCAAATATTTATATGATCTTTTACAAAAATAATGTCAGTTTTTACCTATTCTTGAAATGGATAATTTTGTTAAAACATTCATATTCATGCTATAGGATCTATACTATCTATAATTTTTGCATTGGACATGCAAAAGTGACCATAACGTGGTACCAATCAGATAATAAACATTCAATTTTCAGGTGTCATTTTAATGATTACGTTGTATATAGTAAGCTACATGAGCTAGATTCTAGAATACCTACCACACTTGAAATTGCAATTTTCTTGTTGCAATGTTTTCTCTTAGCTAAAATATGATGAAGAATTATTAAAGTCGGGCGCGGAAGCAAATATTTATATGATTTTTTACAAAAATAAAGTCAGATTTTACCTATTCTTGATAAATACGTTGTATATTGTAAGCTACATGAGCTGGATTCTAGAATACCTACCACACTTGAAATAGCAATTTTCGTGTTGCAATGTTTTTTTTTTAGCTAAGATATGATAAAAAATTATAAAATTCGGGCGCGGAAGCAAATTTTTATATGATTTTTTACAAAGAAAGTCAGAATTTACCTTTTCTTGATGAATACGTTGTATATTATAAGCTACATGGGCTAGATTCTAGAATACCTACCACACTTGAAATAGCAATTTTCTTGTTGCAATGTTTTCTTTTAGCTAAAATATGATAAAGAATTATAAAATTCGGGCGCGGAAGCCAGTATTTATATGATTTTTTACAAAAGTAAAGTCATATTTTACCTATTCTTGATGAATACGTTGTATATTGTAAGCTACATGGGCTGGACTCTAGAATACCTACCACACTTAAAATAGCAAATTTCTTATTTCAATGTTTTCTTTCAGCTAAAATATGATGAAGAATTATAAAATTCGGGTGCGCAAGCAAATATTTATATGATTTTTTACAAAAATAAAGTCTGATTTTACCTATTCTTGATGAATACGTTGTATATTGTAAGCTGCATGAGCTGGATTCTAGATTACCTACCACACTTGAAATAGCAATTTTCTTGTTGCAATGTTTTCTTTTAGCTAAAATATGATGAAAAATTATAAAATTTGGGCGCGGAAGCAAATATTCAAATGATTTTTTTACAAAAATAAAGTCAGATTTTACCTTTTCTTGATGAATACGTTGTATATTGTAAGCTACATGGGCTGGACTCTAGAATACCTACCACACTTAAAATAGCAAATTTCTTATTTCAATGTTTTCTTTCAGCTAAAATATGATGAAGAATTATAAAATTCGGGTGCGCAAGCAAATATTTATATGATTTTTTACAAAAATAAAGTCTGATTTTACCTATTCTTGATGAATACGTTGTATATTGTAAGCTGCATGAGCTGGATTCTAGAATACCTACCACACTTGAAATAGCAATTTTCTTGTTGCAATGTTTTCTTTTAGCTAAAATATGATGAAAAATTATAAAATTTGGGCGCGGAAACAAATATTTATATGATTTTATACAAACATAAAGTCAGATTTTAAATATTCTTGATGAATACGTTGTATATTGTAAGCTACATGGGCTGGATTTTAGAATACCTACCACACTTGAAATAGCAATTTTCGTGTTGAAATGTTTTTTTTTAGCTAAGATATGATAAGAAATTATAAAATTCGGGCGCGGTAGCAAATATTTATATGATTTTTTACAAAAATAAAGTCAGATCTTAGCTTTTCTTGATGAATACGCTGTATATTGTAAGCTACATGAGCTGGATTCTAGAATACCTACCACACTTGAAATAGCAATTATTTTGTTGCAATGTTTTCTTTTAGCTAAAATATGATGAAGAATTATTAAATTCGAGCGCGGAAGCAAATATTTATATGATCTTTTACAAAAATAATGTCAGTTTTTACCTATTCTTGAAATGGATAATTTTGTTAAAACATTCATATTCATGCTATAGGATCTATACTATGGATAATTTTTGCATTGGACATGCAAAAGTGACCATAACGTGGTACCAATCAGATAATAAACATTCAATTTTCAGGTGTCATTTTAATGATTACGTTGTATATAGTAAGCTACATGAGCTAGATTCTAGAATACCTACCACACTTGAAATTGCAATTTTCTTGTTGCAATGTTTTCTCTTAGCTAAAATATGATGAAGAATTATTAAAGTCGGGCGCGGAAGCAAATATTTATATGATTTTTTACAAAAATAAAGTCAGATTTTACCTATTCTTGATAAATACGTTGTATATTGTAAGCTACATGAGCTGGATTCTAGAATACCTACCACACTTGAAATAGCAATTTTCGTGTTGCAATGTTTTTTTTTTAGCTAAGATATGATAAAAAATTATAAAATTCGGGCGCGGAAGCAAATTTTTATATGATTTTTTACAAAGAAAGTCAGAATTTACCTTTTCTTGATGAATACGTTGTATATTATAAGCTACATGGGCTAGATTCTAGAATACCTACCACACTTGAAATAGCAATTTTCTTGTTGCAATGTTTTCTTTTAGCTAAAATATGATAAAGAATTATAAAATTCGGGCGCGGAAGCCAGTATTTATATGATTTTTTACAAAAGTAAAGTCATATTTTACCTATTCTTGATGAATACGTTGTATATTGTAAGCTACATGGGCTGGACTCTAGAATACCTACCACACTTAAAATAGCAAATTTCTTATTTCAATGTTTTCTTTCAGCTAAAATATGATGAAGAATTATAAAATTCGGGTGCGCAAGCAAATATTTATATGATTTTTTACAAAAATAAAGTCTGATTTTACCTATTCTTGATGAATACGTTGTATATTGTAAGCTGCATGAGCTGGATTCTAGATTACCTACCACACTTGAAATAGCAATTTTCTTGTTGCAATGTTTTCTTTTAGCTAAAATATGATGAAAAATTATAAAATTTGGGCGCGGAAGCAAATATTTCAATGATTTTTTTACAAAAATAAAGTCAGATTTTACCTTTTCTTGATGAATACGTTGTATATTGTAAGCTACATGAACTGGATTCTAGAATACCTACCACACTTGAAATAGCAATTTTCTTGTTGCAATGTTTTCTTTTAGCTAAAATATGATAAAGAATTATAAAATTCGGGCGCGGAAGCAAATATTTATATGATTTTTTACAAAAATAAAGTAAAATTTTACCTATTCTTGATGAATACGTTGTATATTGTAAGCTACATGGGCTGGACTCTAGAATACCTACCACACTTAAAATAGCAAATTTCTTATTTCAATGTTTTCTTTCAGCTAAAATATGATGAAGAATTATAAAATTCGGGTGCGCAAGCAAATATTTATATGATTTTTTACAAAAATAAAGTCTGATTTTACCTATTCTTGATGAATACGTTGTATATTGTAAGCTGCATGAGCTGGATTCTAGAATACCTACCACACTTGAAATAGCAATTTTCTTGTTGCAATGTTTTCTTTTAGCTAAAATATGATGAAAAATTATAAAATTTGGGCGCGGAAACAAATATTTATATGATTTTATACAAACATAAAGTCAGATTTTAAATATTCTTGATGAATACGTTGTATATTGTAAGCTACATGGGCTGGATTTTAGAATACCTACCACACTTGAAATAGCAATTTTCGTGTTGAAATGTTTTTTTTTAGCTAAGATATGATAAGAAATTATAAAATTCGGGCGCGGTAGCAAATATTTATATGATTTTTTACAAAAATAAAGTCAGATCTTAGCTTTTCTTGATGAATACGCTGTATATTGTAAGCTACATGAGCTGGATTCTAGAATACCTACCACACTTGAAATAGCAATTATTTTGTTGCAATGTTTTCTTTTAGCTAAAATATGATGAAGAATTATTAAATTCGAGCGCGGAAGCAAATATTTATATGATCTTTTACAAAAATAATGTCAGTTTTTACCTATTCTTGAAATGGATAATTTTGTTAAAACATTCATATTCATGCTATAGGATCTATACTATGGATAATTTTTGCATTGGACATGCAAAAGTGACCATAACGTGGTACCAATCAGATAATAAACATTCAATTTTCAGGTGTCATTTTAATGATTACGTTGTATATAGTAAGCTACATGAGCTAGATTCTAGAATACCTACCACACTTGAAATTGCAATTTTCTTGTTGCAATGTTTTCTCTTAGCTAAAATATGATGAAGAATTATTAAAGTCGGGCGCGGAAGCAAATATTTATATGATTTTTTACAAAAATAAAGTCAGATTTTACCTATTCTTGATAAATACGTTGTATATTGTAAGTTACATGGGCTGGATTCTAGAATACCTACCACACTTGAAATAGCAATTTTCGTGTTGCAATGTTTTTTTTTAGCTAACATATGATAAAAAATTATAAAATTCGGGCGCGGAAGCAAATTTTTATATGATTTTTTACAAAAAAAGTCATATTTTACCTATTCTTGATGAATACGTTGTATATTGTAAGCTACATGGGCTGGACTCTAGAATACCTACCACACTTAAAATAGCAAATTTCCTATTTCAATGTTTTCTTTCAGCTAAAATATGATGAAGAATTATAAAATTCGGGTGCGCAAGCAAATATTTATATGATTTTTTACAAAAATAATGTCTGATTTTACCTATTCTTGATGAATACGTTGTATATTGTAAGCTGCATGAGCTGGATTCTAGAATACCTACCACACTTGAAATAGCAATTTTCTTGTTGCAATGTTTTCTTTTAGCTAAAATATGATAAAGAATTATAAAATTCGGGCGCGGAAGCAAATATTTATATGATTTTTCACAAAAATAAAGTCAAATTTTACCTATTCTTGATGAATACGTTGTATATTTTAACCTGCATAAGCTGGATTCTAGAATACAAACCTCACTTGAAATAGCAATTTTTTTGTTGCAATGTTTTCTTTTAGCTAAAATATGATGAAAAATTATAAAATTCGGGCGCGGAAGCAAATATTTATATGATTTTTTACTATAATAATGTCAGATTTTACCTATTCTTGAAATGGATATTTTTCTTAAAACGTTCATATTCATGCTTTAGGATCAATACTATGGATAATTTTAGCATTGGACATGCCAAAGTGACAATAACGTGGTAGCAATCAGATAATAAACATTCAATTTTCGGGTATCATATTAATGATTACGTTGTATATAGTAAGCTACATGGGTTAGATTTTAGAATACCTACTAAACTTAAAATAGCAACTTTCTTGTTGCAATGTTTTCTTTTAGCTAAAATAAATAAAGTCAGATTTTACCTATTCTTGAAATGGATATTTTTGTTAAAACATACATATTCATGCTATAGGATCTATACTATGGATAATTTTTGCATTGGACATGGAAAAGTGACCATTCCGTGGTACCAATCAGATAATAAACATTCGATTTTCGGGTGTCATTTTAATGATTACGTTGTATATAGTAAACTACATGGTCTAGATTCTAGAATACCTACCACACTTGAAATTGCAATTTTCTTGTTGCAATGTTTTCTTTTAGCTAAAATATGATGAAGAATTATTAAATTCGGGCGCGGAAGCAAATATTTATATGATTTTTTACAAAAATAATGTCAGATTTTACCTATTCTTGATGAATACGTAGTATATTGTAAGCTACATGGGCTGGACTCTAGAATACCTACCACACTTGAAATAGCAAATTTCTTGTTTCAATGTTTTCTTTAGCTAAAATATGAAATGAATTATAAAATTCGGGCGCACAAGCAAATATTTATATGATTTTTTACAAAAATAAAGTCAGATTTTACCTATTCTTGATGAATACGTTGTATATTGTAACCTACATGGGCTAGAATCTAGAATACCTACCACACTTGAAATAGCAATTTTCTTATTGCAATGTTTTCAATTAGCTAAAATATAATGAAAAATTAAAAAATTCGGGCGCGGAAGCAAATATTTATATGATTTTTTACAAAAAATAAAGTCAGATTTAACCTTTTATTGATGAATACGTTGTACATATTAAGCTACATGGGCTGGATTCTAGAATACCTACCACACTTGAAATATAAATTTTCTTGTTGCAATGTTTATTTTTAGCTAAAATATGATGAAAAATTATAAAATTCGGGCGCGGAAGCAAATATTTATATAATTTTTTGCAAAAATAATGTCAGATTTTAGCTTTTCTTGATGAAAACGTTGTATATTGTAAGCTACTTGGGCTGGATTCTAGAATTCCTACCACACTTGAAATAGCAATTTTCTTGTTGCACTGTTTCCTTTTAGCTAATATATGATGAAAATTTATAAAATTTGGGCGCGGAAGCAAATATTTATATGATTTTTTACAAAAATAAAGTCAGGTTTTACCTTTTCTTGAAATGGAAATTTTTGTTAAAACATTCATATTCATGCTTTAGAATCAATACTATGGATAATTATAGCATTGGACATGCAAAAGTGACAATAACGTGGTACCAATCAGATAATAAACATACAATTTTCGGGTGTCAATTTAATGATTACATTTTATATAGTAAGCTACATGGGCTAGATTTTAGAATACCTACCACACTCAAAATAGCAATTTTCTTGTTGCAATGTTTACTTTTAGCTAAAATAAATAAAGTCAGATTTTACCTATTCTTGAAATGGATATTTATGTTAAAACATACATATTCATGCTATAGGATCTATACTATGGATAATTTTTGCATTGGACATGGAAAAGTGACCATAACGTGGTACCAATCAGATAATAAACATTCGATTTTCGGGTGTCATTTTAATGATTACGTTGTATATTGTAAGGTACATGAGCTGAATTCTAGATTACCTACCACACTTGAAATAGCAATTTACTTGTTGCAATGTTTTGTTTTAGCTAAAAAATGATGAAAAATTATAAAACTCGGGCGCGGAAGCAAATATTTATATGATTTTTTACAAAAATAAAGTCAGGTTTTACCTTTTCTTGAAATGGAAATTTTTGTTAAAACATTCATATTCATGCTTTAGGATCAATACTATGGATAATTATAGCATTGGACATGCAAAAGTGACAATAACGTGGTACCAATCAGATAATAAACATACAATTTTCGGGTGTCATTTGAATGATTACGTTTTATATAGTAAGCTACATGGGCCAGATTTTAGAATACCTACCACACTCAAAATAGCAATTTTCTTGTTGCAATGTTTACTTTTAGCTAAAATAAATAAAGTCAGATTTTACCTATTATTGAAATGGATATTTTTGTTAAAACATACATATTCATGCTATAGGATCTATACTATGGATAATTTTTGCATTGGACATGAAAAAGTGACAATAACGTGGTACCAATCAGATAATAAACATTCGATTTTCGGGTGTCATTTTAATGATTACGTTGTATATTGTAAGGTACATGAGCTGAATTCTAGAATACCTACCACACTTGAAATAGCAATTTACTTGTTGCAATGTTTTGTTTTAGCTAAAAAATGATGAAAAATTATAAAACTCGGGCGCGGAAGCAAATATTTATATGATATTTTACAAAAAAAAAAGTCAGATTTTACCTTTTCTTGATAAATACGTTGTATATTATAAGCTACATGGGATGGATTCTAGAATACCTACCACATTTGAAATAGCAATTTTCTTGTTGCAATGTTTTTTTTAGCTAAAATATGATGAAGAATTATAAAATTCGGGTGCGGAAGCAAACATTTATGAGATTTTTCACAAAAATTAAGTCAGATTTTACCTATTCTTGAAATGGATATTTTTGTTAAAACATTCATATTCATGCTATAGGATCTATACTATAGATAATTTTTGCATTGGACATGCAAAAGTGACCATAACGTGGTACCAATCAGATAATAAACATTAAATTTTCGGGTGTCATTTTAATGATTACGTTGAATATAGTAAGCTACATGAGCTAGATTCTAGAATACCTACCTCACTTGAAATAGCAATTATCTTGTTGCAATGTTTTCTTTTAGCTAAAATCTGATGAAGAAATATAAAATTCGGGCGCGGAAGCAAATATTTATGTGATTTTTTACAAAAATTAGGTCGGATTTTACCTATTTTTGAAATGGATATTTCTGTTATAACATTCATATTCATGCTTTAGGATCAATACTATGGATAATTTTAGCATTAGACATGCAAAAGTGACCATAACGTGGTACCAATCAGATAATAAATATTCAATTTTCGGGTGTCATTTTAATGATTCCGTTGTATATTGTAAGCTACATGGGCTAGATTCTAGAATACCTACCACACTTAAAATAGCAATTTTCTTGTTGCAATGTTTTCAATTAGCTAAAATATGATAAAGAATAATTAAATTCGGGCGCGGAAACAAATATTTATATGATTTTTTACAAAAATAAAGTCAGATTTTACCTATTCTTGATGAATATGTTGTATATTGTAAGCTACATGGGTTGGATTCTAGAATACCTACCACACTTGAAATAGCAATGTTCGTGTTGCAATGTCTTTTTTAGCTAAGATATGATAAAGAATTATAAAATTCGGGCGCGGAAGCAAATATTTATATGATTTTTTACAAAAATAAAGTCAGATTTTACATATTCTTGATAAATACGTTGTATATTGTAAGCTACATGTGCTGGATTCTAGATTACCTACCACACTTGAAATAGCAATTTTCTTGTTGCAATGTTTTCTTGTTGCTAAAATATGATGAAGAATTATAAAACTCTGGCGGGAAAGCAAATATTTATATGATTTTTTACAAAAATAAAGTCAGATTTTACCTATTCTTGATGAATACGTAGTATATTGTAAGCTTAATGGGCTGGATTCTAGAATACCAACCACACTTGAAATAGCAATTTTCTTGTTGCGATGTTTTCTTTTAGCTAAAATATGATGAAAAATTATAAAAATCGTGCGCGAACGCAAATATTTATATGATTTTTTACAAAATTAAAGTCAGATTTTACCTATTTTTCATGAATACGTTGTATATTGTAAGCCACATGGGCTGGATTCTAGAATACCTACCACACTTGAAATAGGAATTTTCTTATTGCAATGTTTTCTTTTAGCTAAAATATGATGAAAAATTATAAAATTCGGGCGCGGATGCAAATATTTATATGATTTTTTACAAAAATAAAGTCAGATTTTACCTATTCTTGATGAATACTTTGTATATTGTAAGGTTCATGGGCTGGATTCTAGAACACCTACCACACATGAAACAGCAATTTTCTTGTTGCAATGTTTTCTTTTAGCTAAAATATGATGAAAAATTATAAAATTCGGACGCGGAAGCAAATATTTATATGATTTTTTACAAGAATAAAGTCAGATTTTAAATTTCCTTGATGAATACGTTGTATATTGTAAGCTACCTGGGCTGGATTCCAGAATACCTACCACACTTGAAATAGTAATTTTCTTGTTGCAATGTTTACTTTTAGCTAAAATATGATAAAGAATTATAAAATTTGTGCGCGGAAGCAAATATTTATATGGTTTTTTACAAAAATAAAGTCTGATTTTACCTATTCTTGAGATGGATATTTTTGTTAAAACATTCATATTCATGCTTTCGAATCTATACTATGGATAATTTTAGCATTGGACACGCAAAAGTGACCATAACGTGGTACCAATCAGATAATAAACATTCAATTTGCAGGTGTCATTTTAATGAATACGTTGTATATTGTAAGCTACATGGGCTGGATTCTAGAATACCTACCACACTTGAAATAGCAATTATCTTGTTGCAATATTTTCTTTTAGCTAAAATATGATGAAGAATTATAAAATTTGGGCGCGGAAGCAAATATTTATATGATTTGTTACAAAAATAAAGTCAGTTTTTCCAATTCTTGATGAATACGTTGTATATTGTAAGCTACATGGGCTGGATTCTAGAATACCTACCACACTTGAAATAGCAACTTTCTTGTTGCAATGTTTTCATTTAGCTAAAATATGATAAAAAATTATAAAATTCTGGCGCGGAAGCAAATATTAATTAAATCAATGTAATATGATTTAATGTTTTTAAAAAGTTTTTAGTTAACATGCAAGATACAACTAGAATAATACGAGGTTAATTATTCTACGGACTTACATAATCTAACGGATTTTAGTAGAGTTGGTCTATTTATTACCTTTGTGTCGTATGATGTTTATGCTGTGTAGGGTTTAATGTTACAAAGTGGAAACACATAAAATGATGGAATAAGGGATGTGCGTCTACATAATTCCTCCCCGCTAAGATGAAAGAATACCTGATGGATGTTCAATAGGTATTGTTTCAATTGTTACTTTATTTTTATTTGATTTGATTAATTTTCTTTTCTTAATTATTACATAAATTTTATAAAATAAGAACATGATTACAACTATGGTTACAATACATAAAATTATATCGAAAAATATTGAATGTGACTCACAGTTATTAATTTCATTTAGGTGTGTTATTTGTTGACTTGGAAATTTTACTGATTCTAGATTTTTTATATTGAATGTTTTATTAAGAATTATATTATTTTTATTTTGCCCGATATTTTTGTTAATAATTTTATCATACTTAATATTTTTAAACATTTTTTGTTTGTTTATTAAACAGTCTTTTATAGAGTAAATTCCGGAAATTTCTTTATCTTGAATTTCGTGATCACTTTCGATAATTATTACTTCTTTATTTAGTAAAAAGAGATATACAATATTTGAGTTATGTATTGGAATGATTTCATTTGTGGGTAATTACTTTAATATATTCACAGTTATTACTATTAAAATACAAATTTTCTACACATTTATTTGGTAGGGAATATTCATTATTACAAATATAAAGCTTATCTTCTACAAAAGTACATTTATTCAATTTATTAATGTGTGTATTAGATTTAGTGTAATAGCCAGGGGTTATGTCTAGTGTAACATAAGTGTTGTCGTGTAAATTAGGAATGGGGGTGATTTGTAAAAGTTCGTTTTGTACAAGGGGAATAGGAATGTCTATTATTATGTCCAAAGTGAATTTTTCATATTCACAATATGTTTTAACTAATTGTTGGTTTTGCCAATTTTTGATTACAAGGTATTTTAGACTGTTTGGTAATAATTTGTTAATTTCTCTTTTAACGTCGTCTCTCGATAAAATACCAGAATATAAAGTGTTTGTTTCGCAAAAAGCGAAGGTAGTTTCAATTTCGTTAAGAATACTTATGAAATTTGTGGCTGCAAATGTTAGTTGTGTTATTATATTTTCTATATAAGGTTTATAATAATAATAATAATAATAATATCCATTTTATTTGGCAAAGTTCAGCTTACAGCTGGTCTTACGCTTAACCTTTTGAAAAAACATCAAAAACATATAACTACAATATTACAAGAAGCATTACAAATTAAGAATTTTTAAGAACAATCAAGAGAACAAGCAAGTATTGGAGCGACCATGACTTTAAAATAGGAGCGAAATAGAAAACTGATGCATATTTACTACGGAAAAAAAAAATAGAAAAAAAATAATTATTTTTTTCGAGAATAATGAAAGTTACTTAAATGATTAATTATTTTTTAATAATAATATTTGCAAACGAGAAGAAAAGGTGTTAATGTTGCAAATTTTTAAGTTGTCAGGTAATTTATTATATAAACTAGATCCTGCATAGGAAAATGATCTTTTGCATAATGTTGTTTTATGTTTAGGTACATGCAAATTAAATTTAGTTCTCAGATTCCGGTTATGCAATTCATTTCTGTATATCAATTTTTGATGTAAATAAGATGGAATTCTGTTGAGTACTATCCTTTGTATTAGACATGCGTAATGATAATCCCTCCGTTCGCTCATGTTCAGCCAACCGACATTCTTGATAAGTGTAGATGTTGACACATTGTCTCGTCTTTTTACTCCGTAAATAAAGCGCAAACAACTGTTTTGTACTTTCTGTATTCTTTTAATATCAGAAGCTAGTAGGCATGGGCCATAAATTGTAACACAATAGTTGAATACAGAAAGTACAAGACTATTAACAAGAATAATTTTATATTTCTGTGAAAGGACGAAGCGGTTCATGTACAGATTTCTCAAGGCTAAATATCCTTTTTTGATTAATAAAGTTACGTATTCCGTAAATCGTAGCTCTGTGTCCATGATTAAACCTAGATTCTTGCAAGAATGTCTAACTGGTAGCTGATTTGCGTTTATATTAATTTTATGGTTTTGTATTATAAGTTGTCTGTCTTTCTTTTTTCCGTAAAGCATAACATTACATTTTTGTTCATTTAATGATAAGCAGTTATCTCAAGCATAATCTGTAATGTTTTGTAGATCTTGATTTATTTTATCTACTGCTTCATTGAAATCACATGGACTGAATGGGAAGTAAACTTGTGTATCGTCCGCATATATATGAACGGTACTGTAACTCACTACTTTGGGAAGGTCGAAAGTATATATAGAAAATAATAAAGGACCGCATATTGCACCTTGAGGAACACCTTTTGTAACATCAGTAAGTTCGGAGTTTATACCATTATATGACACTCTTTGCTTTCTACCATGTAAATAATTAGTAAAAAAATTTATATTAATCTCATCAAATCCAAGATGTTTTAATTTGGCTAACAACAATTCATGGTTTACCATATCAAACGCCTTGCTGAAATCTAGAAGAACGAGATAAACCATTTTATTTTTGTCGATATGAGTGAGGATGTCATCTGTGATTTTAAGTAATGCAGTGGTAGTGCTGTAACCCTTCCTAAAGCCAGATTAAACGTCGGGAAGTAGATTGTTACTATTTAAATAGTCATAAATTTGATTATAAACTATTTTTTCTAAAATTTTTGAGAGTGTTGGAAGGATGCTTATGGGTCTAATATTGTTTATATTATCTGGTGTCTTGCATTTCGGTAACGGAACAATGTTTGCAGTTTTCCAAATATCTGGTACCACCCCGTACAATAGACAGGAGTTAATAATATGAGTTATCTGTGGTAATATCATATCGAACGAAAGTTTTAGCATAGTTAAATTTATATTGTCAATCCCAGTTGCATTTGATTTAATAGTACTAAAAATATTTTCGATTTCCGTTTCTGAATTGTAAAAGGTTAATAGGTCTGAATTGCACGTTGTGTTACCAGTATTGTTCGCAAAAGTGGTGTTTAATGTATGCACGTCGCTTAGATGTAAAGGTAAAGGCGGAGTAGCTTTAGTGTTAATATTAAATTCTTTTAGGGTTTTCCACATATCGGACTTATTATGTTTTATTTTATATTCAGCGTAAGCTTTTTTTTCTCTTCTTATAGCGCTAGTCACCTCATTTCTTAGATGTTTGTAATAGTTCCATTTGGCAGTTGATTTTGTTCTTCTAAATTTAGTAAAAGCGTTGTTTCTAAACTTTATCATGATCTTGATGACATCGGTTATCCATGGCTTTCGAGGTTTACGAATTATTACAGTACGGACGGGTGCTACGTTATCAAACGTTTGCAATATAGCGGCGTTAAAAAATGATATTTTATCATTTATGTTGTCCATACAGTACATGTGATTCCAATTAATTTTATTAAGATATGACTTTAAGTCATCTAAATTAATATTTTCAAAGTCTCTGAAGTATGTAATCTTAGGAACACATCTATCAAAACATAAATCCAATGAACATGAAATCATTCTGTGATCGGATACATTATGCATGTCATATACGTTAATATTAGAAACGATAGAGTTATCTGACGTTAGCAAAACATCTAATAATGTCTCAGAAGTTGGTGTGACCCGAGTTGGTTCAGTAATAACTTGTGTCATATTAAACTGAGAATATAAATTTATAAGTTGCATAGTAACATTAGATGAAGGATTCAACATATTAATATTTACATCACCTGTGCAGAATACATAGTTTACGGTAGGGAAAACGTGACTTAATGCTGATTCCAAGCTGTCAATAAAATTTGGTATGCTACCAGATGGACATCTGTATACGACACCTATTGCAAATTTAATTTTGTTCATACTAAAGGTAATCCAGTATTGTTCAATATTACTATTACTTTCTTTTATATTATTATTGTGTGAAACAATAAATTTTGCTAGAGATGTTTTAATGTAAAAAGCAACACCACCACCTCTTCCATCCCTATCACTGCGATAAAGTATGTAATTTTGAATAGTAAATAGATCATCAGTAATATCTGAGTTTAGCCATGTCTCACTAAGCGTAAATATATCAATATTATTATTACTCTCTAAATAGTCTTTAAAGTCATGGTAGCTAGTATTAATTGATTGTATATTTAAATGAGCTAAATTAACATATAAAATTTTGGATAAGTTATTATTTACAAAAGGTAAATAAAGAATTATAACTAAATGTAATGTACATAAGTAATATATGATGTAGTTATAAATTAATTATAAACATACATTCTGTGCACACAAACAAATCAGTGCATCATCTTATATAGATGATAATAAAACTAGGTGAAAAAATCTAATAAAAATTACAAGAAATAAGAAAAAAATATAATGCGAAGAGTAAACGCCGTATATGTTTAAACATACTTTATTTCTTAATTAAAGAGACAATACTTGTTAGAAAATAACTTAAAAAATACAGAAGTTCATTGCCCTATCGACACAGTGTCTCACAAGTCATTGACTCAAAAAATTAGTAAATAAAGGTTATAACTTGAAATAGAAATAAAATATGTTTAGATTTAAATTTTTACAGCGGGATTTTACACAGCTGATCTATATGGCTTAGTTTATAAATTTTATCATTTACTTTGACATTAATTAACCCATCTATAGTCCAAGTATTTTTAACGCCGAAACGCTTAGTGCACTCACTTGATAATTGCATTCTATTTCGCGTGAGATCTTCTCTTATAATAACACCAGTGTTTTTCAGTTTGGTTTTATTTGAAAACACTTGAGCACGAAAGCCGTACGACACAAACTTTATTATCAATGGCCTACACTTATCTTTTTGTTGCCTCCCCAATCTGTGGCACCTGTCGATGTCCTCAGGACCGATGGAAATCTTCATTTTGTCTTTAAATAAATCCACTAGAATTTCGCCCGGATCTTCATTGGATGACTCACTCACACCAAGCAATTTGTAGATCGTTAATTAATTTGTCTTTTTCACGTATTTCCTTTTTCACTGTCACTAGTTCTTCTTTGACACTATTTATTTCTTTCAAAATAAACTCAAATTTAGAGTCTATTATGTTTTCAATGCGCGAGGAAACGGCGTTGACTATTTTATTTAAATCTTCCTCACTCATGGAAGCTTGTAGGGATTTAGAAATATTTTCTAAATCGTTTTTATTTTCCTTTCTTCGAGACATTTTAACAGAAAAAAAAAGAAAAAACTGGGCTAGCACTAAGCACTTTACAATAGAGAGCACTGATTTGCAAGCACGCTTAAGTACGTCTACTCAGCACGACAGCTCATCACAGAATCGTTCGTATCTTTTATTTTTCCTAAAACAATATGCGTTTCATTAATTTTATTTTGAATAATTTTGTTATTAACGTTAATTTTCTCTACTTGTTTATTGAAATATTCCGAAATATTTTTATTAAAAGTAATTACTTGATTTAGATTGTCTTTCAGAATATTTTCATTTTCTTGAATTAATCTTAAGGCATTATCATATTTTTCTTGATCAGTGGCGTCTAAATTGCCAGTGATACTTTTTATTATCGAACCTATTCCGTTTATAAGTCCACGTTTCTCTTTGTTGTCATATAGGAGAATTTGAATATTACTATTTACAATGTCCAAGAAGTTTTCTAACATAAAAAAGTTATTATTTAAGTCTTCTACATATTGCTTATATTTATTATTTAATTCTAATTTTAATTGATTATAATGATATGTAATATTAATATACGTTTTTTTTAATTCTATCTAAATTAAGCTTAACTTAAATGTACTTATTATTAGTTGAAATTAGGGCATTTCCTAGCTTCAGGACGTTAATTCCGGGGTTGTGTGTTTCGTCTTTGAGGTTGATGGTTGTTGCTGTTCGTATGAGTCTGTAAATTTATAGTGAGGTTTTATTTTGTCAATTTTAATTTTTTTGTTATTGTCAGTTATTATTTTAGCTTTGTCTTTTACATATGTTTTGATTTTTTGTTTCTTATAGCGGGGTGTCTCGACTTTACCGGTGTTTCTTTTGGCTTGTTCTTCGAATACTTTATCAGGTAATTTAATACTATCTGTACCGAATGTACTAGATCTTATCTTTTGGTGCGGGACTGTTTAGTATCCAATTATCCTTTTAAACTAAAATAACATACAACATTGACATAAATCAATCATGAACACATATATTTATTTTTTTTTACTGTTTTTTACATGGTTACATATATTGCTTTTTATTAACAATGAATACTAGATACAAATTATAAGTTACATGTAAATAACATTCTAAACATTCCGCCCACCTTGAAATAACAATTTCGAAATAGATTAATTTTCAAATGGTAAAATACATAGTTTTGTTATAGGGCGTTTGAAAATTCCATTTGTAGTTTTAATTGTTACTACTCGAACTTTTCCGTCCGAGTCTTTATGAACATTTAATACACGGCCTATTTTCCAGTGTAAAGGTGAAAGTCGATTATTTTTTTCTGGTTCTTCATTTTTTTCTTGTTTCATTTTATTTTTCATATTTATATATTTGAGTAGTAATAATACATCACCATCATCAGTAATTACAGCTTCTTTGGGTTTGGATTTTGAATCTTGGAGTTTGTTGTAAATATCTTGTTCTTCATGTTCTGTCATCATTCTACACATCCGTTTACCGGTTGCTGTTAATACTCCTTCACTTAGAAACATGTCTCGAATATCTTCCTGTAGGAGTTCCAAAGTGTTTTTGCGTTTTGTTTTTGGAATGTTTTCCTTTGTAGTTTTTCCTCTAACTCTTGTGTTTGTGCCGGACTTGCAAGATTCTCTGGGGAAGAATCCGAAGAGTAGAGCAACTGTTTTCGTCTTCGATTTTTTATTCTTTCTTCGACTATTTCTATAACTTCGCTGTTCTCTTTTGTTGGAGGTTTTTTCTCTGGTGTTTTCTGTTCTGGTTCTATGATTGGTGCAGGTTCTTCTACTTTATCGTCCTGCATTTTTTTGTTCTCTGATTTTTTAACATCTTTGACTTCTTCTCTGACTTCCTCTTCATTGGATTCAGAGTCGGAGTCGATGATGCGCCGAATTCGCTTCGTTTTAGATTTCGAGATAGAAGTTCCACATTTGTCAGCTTCCGTTTTGTTTTCGTTCGAGACAATAGCTTCTGATTTTTCTTCCTTGTTGTCCTGTTTTACCTCCTCTCCTTTAATTTCTTCTGTAGACTTTTCGATGTTTACTTTCACCTCTACGGGTTTTGCTTCTTCATTGGTTTTTATGTTCTCTTTCTTCTCTTCTTTGGTTTCGGGATTTTCGGGTTTATGTTTTTTCGGAATACGGAAGTTCTGGATGTCGTAACCTATACCCACGAAGGGTTTGGAGAGCGAAGAATAGAGACTGCCTAATGGGGAATAATCTTTTGACAGATGTTTGGTTGATTGACATTCTTCGATTTCCCAAAATCTTGCAACTTGTTTATTTATGTCTGCATTTACTGCAAAGTAGCATAATTTACTATTATTTTTCTTTGTGTTTTTTACTTTGCCTGACACAATCCATCCTAATTTAGTGTTTTGTAGTATTGGAAGTTCTTTGCCAAGTTTTATTTGTTCTTGCATTAACAATTCGAAATATATTTCAGCTCCATTGAGCATGTCAATTTGCCTTGGTTCTTCGAAATGTGGGTCTGCTAATGAAACTGGTGGAAGTTTCAGATGTCTTCTTTCAATATATGAAGTCGGTAAATTGACAGTGATTTTGTCTAAAACAAGAAATTCTAATTTCTGATTATATTATGTCACAGTTGATGAAATATCTAGTTCCACACTTCTATTAATATTAGTTTGAATTTGACTGATTCCTTTGATTGGTAAATTTATTGATTTTACATTGCAATTTAGTCTTTTAATGAGTGAAACTGTAACAAAATTAGATTGTGCTGCACTGTCTAAAAGTACTCTGCATTGCTGCCATTGGGATTGCTTATCTTTGATATTAATAACTGCTGTTGCTAATATTACTTGTGATTGTTCTTCTTTAGAAATGTGAAGTGTTGCTTTGCTTTTGGATAAAAAATTTTCATTTTGTGATTCGTGTCTGTCCTGTTCTAAATTAATAAGAGTATTATGTTTTCTCGTACATTTTCTAGAATTTCCAGCTTTACAATCTTTTGATGAATGACCTGGTTTAAGGCAATTGAAGCAAACCTTTAGTGATTTTATTTTTGAAATTCTATCCTGTATATTTTTCTGCAGAAATTTGTTACAGTTGAATAGATTATGTTTTTCATGGCATAATTTACAAACATTACTTGAATTTGGTTGAGATGTGACATGACTGACTTTTGTAATTTTTCTGAAGTGACAGCTTCCAAAGAAAAGCATCTTTGATCAATAAAATTTAGAAAATCTTCCAAAGTTGGCAATCTATTTAATTCTTTTTTCAATTCCCATTGCGATCTAGTGGCTGAATCATGTTTTTGACATAAAATGTACATGACAAGTATGTCCCAATCTTTAACAGGCAAACCAAGTGATTGTAATGATATAATATGTTGTCTAGTGTCTGTTATTAATTGTCTTAATCCCGTAATAGTCTTTTCCAACATTTGAAATCTCAAAAAGAAGTTTAATGTGGATATTTATTATATAATTCTTGTTATCGTATCTGTCAGTCAATAATTTGAAGGCTACTGCATAATTTTCGGAACTAACTGCTATAGATTCTATAATTTTGAGTGCTTCGTCTTTTAATGATCCTTTTAAATAGTAAAATTTGTCTATGTTTGAAAGACTTTGATTGTCGTGAATTAAACTCTTGAATAGATCGTAAAAACCCAACCAATGTTCATAATTGCCACCAAACTTTGGAATATTAATTTGAGGAAGATTTACTTTGCTTTCAATTATATTATTATTTGACTTTGCTGATTGATTTATTAATGTTAAAGATTCAATAGTTGCACGTAATTTAATGATTCTGTCTAATTCTGCCATTGTGTTATAATAAATTGTTTTAAATTCTGCTCTGTCTTTCTTGTTTGTTTCATAGTCAATAATTTATAATTCACTTTGAGCTTTTTCATATTTTTGCCAAAATTCATCTAATTTGAGTTTTCTTATGTGAATTTGTTCCGTAGATTCAGAGTCTTTAATCTGTTTTGCAAATTCATGTATTCTTTCAACAGATTGTTTTGCAGAATCTCGATTAACTGCTTGTCTTTAGTAGTTATATTGGGCATGATGATAATAAAATGTAGTGGTTGTCACTAAATTAAAACACGCAAAGTTTTTAATTTTTTGATATAGTAACCCACAAAAGAAATTATTTGGTTCCACACGCGTAGTTGGAAAGCAATTTTGAATACGTTACTTTAGAATGAAAATGAGGATACTTATGATTACTCCTGCGTAGCACTATCCGGCTCGAAGGACCAAATTTATGTACCGAATGTACTAGATCTTATCTTTTGGTGCGGGACTGTTTAGTATCCAATTATCCTTTTAAACTAAAATAACATACAACATATATTATTGTTTTTTTACTGTTTTTTACATGGTTACATATATTGCTTTTTATTAACAACGAATACTAGATACAAATTATAAGTTACATGTAAATAACATTCTAAACACTATCTACTTGTGACGTAGCGTACTTCTTTTTACTGCTATCCAAAACAAATTAGTTTCATCGTAAATTTTCTTCATAATTTCTTTGTGGGTCTGAACATAGTTGTCAGTAACAATTTCAGGAGAAATTTCTTCTTTTAATTCATTATAATTGCCGAAAAGTATTTCATTCGGTGTACGTTTTGTGACTGAGTGAATAGTCTGGTTATACGCTTGAAGAGCATAACGGGCTTTATTACTAATTGTTAAATCGTTAAAATCTTTATTTTGTTCTAATATTCTAACATGTTCTATTATTGTTGAATGGAACCTTTCAATATTTCTATTACTTTTTGGATTATTGACACTAATAAGATGAATACGAATATTTTTATTTGATAAAAAGTTACATATCAATTAGTCATTAAATTGTAAACCATTATCTGATATTATTAATTTAGGAGTGCCGAAAATGGAGAAATATTTTATTAATTTTTGTATAATAGTTACGGTGTTGGTTTCTGACAAATAATAAATTTGTGCATGTTTGGAGAAACTGTCGATTATTGTTAAGAATTTTTCTTTCTTTAATGATAAAATATCAATATGAATAATTTCGAGGGGCTTGTTCGCTGTTTGTGTTTTTATAATTTGTAGTTTTATGGGATTTCTTTCATATTTGTTTTCCTGACATACATCATAATTGTTTATGAATCTAGTAACAGTTTGCTGCATGTTTGGCCAATAATACTGTTGTTTTAAATTCTGATAGGTTTCAATTATGCCACGATGGTTCGTTTTGCCTAAATGATAATTTTTTACTAAATCAATTTGTTCGTCTGATGATTCTATGTCTTGTAATTGATTTTTACAACTATTTAAAATATAAGTACTCGGTTGGAAATAAATTGGTTAAATTGAATTTAACATTTTTTAAAATTGTACCGGAACAATGCAATAATAATGTATTCCAGGTATGAGGTACTCTTTGATAAATTTTTAGAGGGTATTTTTAAAATTAGTTTTGTTTAGGTAAATATAAATTCTTTGTTTTTCGTGTCCAAACATTTTTTTAATTTCTACAGAGCTTTTCGAATTTGTTTCTTTAAAAATAATTTGATTTTTACCGAAATTTATTGAAGTGTCTTTGTAATGAAGGGCGTTGATAGGAGATTCGTCATCAGAATGCTGAGTGCAGCTTTCCGTGTCTTTTTCAGCGATAACGGAGTTTGCGTAGTTCTCGAATTTGTTTGAAGCAAAAACATTAATTTGAATGTTTGTATTTTCAAAAATTTGTCTCAGTAAATTTTCTATATCCAACCAATGTTGCTTATGTAAACCACATGCAATTTTTGGCATGTTAATTGAATTAATATTATTTTCGATTAGGTAATGTCTTAATTGTTTTAAACTATTTTCGATGCTTTTTAAAGTTGGTTTATTAAAATAATTTTCTTTTGTAATTAAATGTATGATTAATCTAGGGGATGTTTGTATGGCAATATTATTTACTATTTTTATTTTATCTACATCGTTCTTAGTATGATATTTTTCATTAATCTGTTTTGCGAAGCCATGACCCATTTCAAAATCTTTGGAAATGCAATGTATTACAGGTTCTTTGTGGTCGAAAATATTTGAAGTTTTATAATTTATCTCGAAAGGTTTCGAAATTCTGGACAGATAGTCTGCTACGTAATTTTGTTTGCCTTTTTGATACTCTATGTCATAATTATATTGTGATAATTTTAATTTCCAACGTACAAGTTTTAAATTTGGTTCTTTTAAACTGTTTAGCCAAATAAGGGGTTTGTGATCTGTAATTAATTAAAATTTGTGACCGTATAAGTAGGGATAAAAATTTTTCGTAGCCCAGATAATAGCAAGTAGCTCTTTTTCGGTTGTTGAATAATTTACTTCATGATCGTTGAGTGTCCGGCTTGCGTAAGACAACTAGGCGTCATCCCTACACATATTTTACAAAATACAGGTTGTATTGAAAACCTGTTCCTTGGCAACCACCCTTATAAAAACCAAGTTAACAATATGCTCAACAGATTTAAAAAACATATACTGTCAATAGAAATTAAAATAAATTGTTGGAAAGTAATTCAACTGCAAAAAGATTATAATAATACTTACATAGAGATCAAAAATACCATTAGCTTCATACATTGGAATAAACTAGCAGCCATAATTGACAGACAGTTTAACTACTGGAATTTGAAGGTCAGAAACACACAATTACAGAAACTAGAAAGATTAAAAATAGATCAAACAGTTACTTTGTCCCAAAAAGAAAAACAAAACTGGTTTTTAAATTTAACAGACACAGACATTCCAGGTGACATACAGAATTTATTAGCATTAGGACCTAAACATTGTGTTCCACTGACCTTCCAAGAAATTCCCATTTTCCATCTAATAGCAGATATTGAATCCGCCATTTGCCATACATCTGATCCAGATCAAAAAAATGAGGTTAGAGCACAAGCCGCCAAAATTATAACAAATTTTGCACATCAAAAACTAAATGAACCACCTGATAATGAAACAATTTTATTTAACAAAACAAAAAAATTTTTAAACAATAACAAAGACATTTTAATCATACAAGCTGACAAAACAAATAAAACAGTTGCTATACCTAAAACTATATACACAGAAAAAATGAATGAATTACTTTCCGACACTTCAATTTATAAAGAAATTCCCTCAGACCCAACAAACAAATTCAAACTAAAAATAAAAATTTAGTGAACAAACTAATTATTAACAAGTACATTGACACATCAACAAAAAAACAACTTATTTCTGACAATAGCATTGCTCCAAGAATTTACGGTCTAATTAAATTACACAAACCAAATATGCCACTTCGTCCTATAGTATCAGCCATACAATCTCCAACAACTAACATGTCGAAATACATAGCTACAACACTTAAAAACTTAGAAAATGATGATTACTACATTAAAGATTCATTTGAATTCATAAATCGTATAAAAACAGTCCACATAGATAATGAGTATATCCTAATTAGTCTAGATGTCAAATCATTATTTACAAATATTCCCCTTGATCTCACGTTACAAGCAATAGAACTTAAATGGGACATAATAAAATTAAAAACATCTATACCAAAAACCGAATTTTTGGAAATGGTCACTTTCTGCTATCAACAAGGATACTTTGCCTTCCAAGGAAAATTCTACCAACAACAGTTCGGTTTTGCCATGGGTTCTTGTCTGTCCCCCATTGCCGCTTGTCTCGTCATGGATGCCCTACTTGATTTCATTATACCACAGCTACCTTTTGAAATACCGTTCTTGTTCAAATACGTAGATGATATTCTTACAGCTATTCCTATTGATGCAAAAGAAATTACCCTCGACATCTTCAATAATTACAACCAACATCTGCAATTCACAATAGAAGTAGAAAAGAATGGTGAAATAGCTTTTCTCGATACTACCATATGTAGTGGATCCATCAAATATAAGTGGTACAGAAAACCTACGTCTACTACACGATACATAAATTATAATTCTAGTCATCCAAAACACAAATTATTAACGTAGGACATAACTTAAAAACAAGAGCCATACATCTATCATCCCCTGAGTACAGAAAAGAAACACTATTAAAAGTAAAACAAATTCTAATTGACAATAGTTATCCACAAAAAACAATAAATAAAATTCTATATAATTATCAACAACTAAACAAAGAACATAACCAACAAAATGTTAATGACAATCAAACAAACAATGGCCTTGAACGAAAAAAGTATGTCTCTATTCCGAACATAGATGGATTAGCGGGAAATTTAAAACGTATGCTTGAACAAAATTTAGGCATCCACATAACTTTAAAACCTGTTAAAAACATAAAACAACTTTTTAGTACATTAAAAGACAAAATAGATACAATGTTACATACTAATACGATTTATAAAATTCCTTGCCTAAACTGTACCAAGACTTACACAGGACAAAGTAAAAGATATTTCAAAACACCCATGACTGAACACAAAAGAAATTCAAACAAAACTAACAATAACGGAACTTGTGCCCTCACACAACGCTGTATACAAACTGGACACACTTTCGACTTCGACGGAGTAAATATTTTAGACAAAGAACCTATTTTACACAAACGACTGATACTAGAAATGCTACACATACAAAATGACAATAACAACATAAATTTCAGGACCGACATCCAAAATTTAAGCTCCATCTACAGTAACATTTGTAAATTATTTAAACAAGAGAAATCGAGTTAATCCCTGTTAAGAAAAAATATTGTTAACAATCGCCATTTTACAACAAATTATTTTGTATTACATGACGTGTTTTAATTATTTATTTATTTATTTTTTAATGTATGACGATATCTACTTGATTGATTTTCTGTATATGATCACAATATTTTAAAATAGTCTGTAAGTATTTGTATTTAAACAAAACCACATAATATTGTTAAAACATGTGTTTTCCCAGTTTGCCCTGATGATGCTACAATTGGTAGCGAAACGTTGGCCTTAGACTAATAAAATTCATCAGTTGACTGCAATCCTGCTTATTTCTTCACTCCATCATCCCTCCAGTCGCTTAACACCAATTCTTACATTAGTTACAATGTGTTTGATAACACAGAGTTTATAACATGCAGTTATTGTTTATTTGAATCAGTACTCTATTGGCAGTCGTGAGATAAGTGTCGGAGGTGTTTGATTCACTAGGTGAGACACAATACCTATGAGTTACTGAGTGTGAGACAGTATATTTACTGTAGTGTGATCTTGATTTTATCCTATCCCTATCCCCGGCGCGTAAACCCGTTAACACTGCATTGACAGGAGGGTGAAGCCGAGGCGCGACGCACCAGGGTACCCTGGTGCCAACGGTGCCCTGCTGGAACAGGTGCCTTAGTTTCGCTTGCATCTCGGTGGGGAGGTGGAGTATGGGTTTGTACTCGGCTTTCACTCATACTCCTGAAGCCTTGTTATAACTCACTGTGGGAGATGTCAAGTTGCTCGATGGATTTCGAGTGTTCTTCTGCTACCGTGGATTCAGTAGCCGGCATATCATGGATTCGATATGTGACAATCCTTTCGAGGAGTATCCTTTTCAATTTTACCCGTCTTACCTGGTTTGTTGTTGAGTGTGAGTGTTGTTGTGTGTGCGAATGATATATATTTGTGTGCAATGTGCTTCACTAAGCATTAGCTTACTCTTTGACTTTCCTTTTCAGGGTGTTCCAAATTAGAAGACGTGATTGGCGTATTATATATTTATTGTTATTTTCGTATCAGAGTGTACAATTATTTAATTATTTATATTAATTGAAATTATTTCAGGCTTTTATTTTAGCTACCCTACCTCATTAAAATATCTTCATAACAATAATAATTATAACAGTAATTTCTTAATAAAATTGGGTTATGCAAATTACAATTGATGCTACGTTAATTTGTTAATCAGTGATTCGTACAGAAATTTAAAAATAGTAATAATAAAGTTTTGAATAATAACTCACAGTAACACTAGAATTGAGTTGATGAAGGCCAACTTCATGGTCTAGGTGTCCAGGAGACGAAAGTTTGGTTGTCACTGATGTTTGCTCAGTGGGTGAAGGAGCTGGAGGTGCCGTCTGCAGTTGATATACTCTCGGTGGTCGGGCCTCTCGGAACTCACGGAATTAACGACGATATGTTGAGCCTTTCTTCGTCGGAGGTTATGCAGTTTTTGTAGATGTCTGTTGCACTTGCGATTGTGTTTTGACTGTAAAATCTGTTCTTACTTCAGATTTTTATAACACTCTGGAGAACGATGATTCGGATGCCGAATAAACACTTAAAAGTGACGACTTCACTTTTAAACGAATTGGACACTAATTTATTAGGTCTTCGAAGTAAAATTCTTTCAGCAATCCTACCGACTGCGCCAATTAAATCAATGAAATATGATTTAATGTTTTTAAAATGTTTTTATTTAACATACAAGATACAACTAGAATAATACGAAGTTAATTATTCTACAGACTTACATATTCTAACGGATTCTAGTAGAGTTGGTCTATTTATTACCTTTGTGTCGTATGATGTTTATGCTGTGTAGGGTTTAATGTTACAGAGTGGAAACTTACATAAAATGATGGGATGGGCGTCTACATAATTTATATATATATATATATATATATATATATATATATATATATGTATAAAATAACAATCTAAATTAATCATCATTTTTCTGTCTAAGTCTAACTTTATACTTTATGATGAAAATTATAGATTGTTGACAATAATTTTAAATATGGGTTTTATGGTTAAGCTTGTTATTCTACTCAAACAAATGTATTTAACATAATATCTTAAATTCCATCTCAAATGCCCTACAATATCACATGTAAATTATATTATTCAATATTTAAAAATTGTTTTTAAAAGTATTTATTTCTGAGATACAACTATCTAGCATGATTACAATATGAGAACTAGCCTGTCTACAGGGGTTACATTACATTTTATACACTCATCTTGTGGAATGTTTATAACTTAACACTAAGTATATATATATATATATATATATATATATATATATATATATATATATATAGTATAGTGGTTTAACACTCCGTTGTGGAGTTGCACGGCTTTTACTTAAGCTTTCTAGATCCTTTTTTGGAGGGGATCGGACACCGTATCAGTTATTTATTAAATATTCTTCGCTATTATGTTCCATTTCTTCCTATCTCTTGTTTTATTTTCCCAGTTGTTAATTCCCGCTTTTCTTAAATCTTCCTCTACTTTTGCTATCCATGTTGATCTGGGTCTTCCTTTTCTTTTCTTACTTCCAGGGCTCCATTGCATGATTACTTTTATTGGTTCTTTTTCGTCAGCTCTGCTTACGTGTCCTAGCCATTTTACTCTTTGTTTCTTGATTATTTTTATTATATCTTCTTTTTTTAATTCTTTGTCAATCTCATGGTTCATTCTTACTCTGTATTAATTATCGGATATCTTCTTAGGTCTCAGTATCGTTCTTATTATTTTCCTTTCTATTATTCTTAATTTTTCTTTGTCCTTCTTCGTAAATGTCATTGTTTCAGCTACGTATAATGCTATTGGTCTTATTATTATTCTATATACTCTCATATCTGTTGTCTTGCTTACAATTCCGTTTCGTAGTAATTTTTTGTTGGCTTGGAAAGCCCTATTTGTAGCAGCTACTTTTTCTTTTATTTCTTCTTCTCTTTCGCCTCTATTTGTTAACATTGCACCTAAGTATTTGAATTTGTTTACTTGTTCAAACTCTGATTTTCCTATTTTAATAGTCTTGTCTTGCACTTCTTTTCCCATTACCATTATTTTAGTCTTTTTTTGGTTGATTTGTAGTCCTATTTTCTTTCCTTCCTTTACTATCTCCTCTAGCATTTTTTTTATTACATTTCTGTTTTTCGTTATTATTACTATGTCGTCTGCATATGCTATTATTTGACTTCCCCCTGTTCTGAGGGTTGCTTTCTTTACTTTTCTCATGATATATTCCAGTGCTAAATTAAATAATGTGGCATATATGGCATCACCTTGTTTTACACCTTTATTTGTTAATATATCTTCAGTTTCTCCTTTTCGTGTTTTAATTCGTATTTTTGATGTTTTCATAGTCATTGCTATCAATCTTCTTAATTTGATTGGTATTTGTAGTTCTTTTAAAGCTTTCATTAGTTGCTGTCAAAGGCTTGCCTAAAGTCAATTAATAGAATCTCGGTGTTTATGTTATACTCAAGTGTTTTTTCCATTATCTGTTTAATAATATGTATTGCGTCCGTGGTAGATTTTCCTTTCATAAAACCACATTGATAATTTCCTATAATTCTTTCTGATTCATTTGTTATTCTTCTTTGTATTATTGTTGACATTATTTTATAGGTAGTGTTCAGTAACATGATTCCTCTGTAGTTTTCGCATATTTGTTGGCTTCCTTTCTTATGTAATGTTACAACTTGTCCTGTTTCCCATTCTTTCGGCATTTCTTCCTCCCTCCATATTTTTACTATAAGTTCATGGATGTGTTTCTGTATTGCTTCGCCTCCGTACTTTAATAATTTCATATTAATATTGTCGCTTCCAGGTGTTTTACCGTTGCGACTATTTTGTATAATATCTTTTACTTCCTCTAGAGTTGGTTGTGCTGTGTTTTTCGTTTTCTTCTGGTAATTCACTTTTTATTTCCTGTTCCTCTTCTGTGAGTAGTTTCTTAAAATAATCTATCCATACCTTTTTGTAGTGTTCTTCAGATTCTGCTAGTTGCCTATTTTTATCCTTTATCCCATTTGTCTTGGTCTTCTATATTTCGTTTGTTCTTTTATATCCTGATAAAATCTTTTTGTGTTTCTGTTTGCTCTTTCATTCTCAATATTTTTTATTGTATTTTCTATTGATATTCTTTTATTTTTCCTAATAATTTTATTACATTCCTTTCTTTTTTTCTCATATTTCTCTTTGTCCTCTTTTTTATTTGTTCTTAAATATGTTAATCTCGCGTTTCTCTTTTCATCAAGCATTATTTTAATTTCTTCAATAAACCAGGCTTTTTTTATTTTTTGCATTCTTATTTTCATGTCCTATCCATTTTTGAGCAGCGTCGTTAATACATCTTTTTATCCAGCACCATTTTTTTCTATATCTTCCATTTTACGTTCTTCCTTTTTTTATGTTTTTTTCTACCTCCTCTTCGTATTTCTCTCTCGAGCTTTCATTGTTTATATTTTCTATATTCCATTTAATTCTCGTTATTTCTTTTCTATCACCTGTTTTAACTTTGTTTCGTATCTTTGTTGTTACCATGTAGTGATCCGAGTCGGCACATGCTCCTCTGTATGTCCTTTCGTTTAGTATCGTAGATTGCCTCCTTTTCGTTACTAGTACGTGGTCTATTTGTGTTTGAGTCTTATTATCTGGTGCTGTCCACGTTACTTTATGTTTTTTGAGGTGTTTATACTTCGTGCTACTTATTATCATGTTAGTCTTTATTGCTAATTCACATAACCTTTGCCCATTATCATTTGTTCTTTCATATATTGTGTGTGTACCTGCGACTTGTTGTATGTAGTTCTCTCTTCCTATCTGTCCATTAAAGTCACCCATTATAATGCTTAGGTCTTCCTTCGGTATTTTTTCAATTTCCTCTTCCAAATTCTCATAAAAATCTTCTTTCCTTTCATTTGTTGCATTCTCCCTAGGTGCATACACATTTAATATCGATATGTTGGCAGGTGATACTCCTATTCTAATGTATGCCAACCTTTCATTAATTGCTTTAAATTCTATTATTTTTTCTTTTAATTTTTTTAAAACTATGAATGCTACCCCATATTTCCCCTGTTTATCTCCGGAATATAATGTTGTATAGTAATTCTTCTTGATTATACCTTCATCGCCCCATCTTGTTTCCTGAATCGCTGCCAGATTAATATCATATCTTTTCAATTCTTGCGCTACTTCTTCCATCTTTCCTAGCTGGAGCATCGTTCTTATATTCCATGTACTAAATTTTAATGTTTTGTTCTTTTTTCTATTTATTTTTTTTGTTTTAATTGTATTTATTGCCTTTCCCTTATCTTTATATCCTTTTCCTCGCTTTCCGTATTTAATATTGCCATCCTCGTTCTCCATTGTTAGTTGTTTAAGTTCTTTGGAGCTTTATCTTCCTGTTTTTCTATATTCATCTTCTCTTCATCCCATATATACCAAGTGTCATTTATTTTCAGTTTTTTATACACTATTCTTATACTATTTCCTTTATTTTTCTCATCTTTCGCCATTTTTAAGATTTTTTTTTGTATTTGCATCTCTTTATTAGTCATTTCACTTTCTATGTAAATTTTTGTCCCTGTAAGTTTGTTTTTATTTTTTAATATATATATTTTATCTTCCTAATTCTCTATTCTGTCAATGGTAACATTTTTATCCTATTTTCCTTTCTTATAGTTTTTTTTAACTCTGATATCTATTCCTAATTTGTTTTCTATAAGTTTTTCAACATCTTGATTGTTGTTTATATTCTGTTCTCCCTTAATTACGATATTGTTACGTTTTTCAATATTTTCGTTCTTCTCTTTCATTGTTTCTAAAGTTATTATTTTCCCTTTTAAAACCTTTATTTCCTCTGTCATCAATTTTCTTTTTTCATGAAAACCTTTATGTAATTCCTGCATTTCGTCTCGTATTTCTGTCCGTAATTCTTGAGTTTCTTCTCTGTGTTGTTTGTTTTCCTTCTTCATCGATTTTATCTCCTCGTTTATTGTTATTAGCATCTTTACTATTTCATTTTCTTCTGAGTCTATGACTTTTCGTTTAGCAACTGGTGATCTCGATGTCTTCCTACTTTTACTGAAGACCATATTATCACTTATGTTGCTGACACTGGAACTTCTAGTGAATTTACGTTCGTCATCTCCCATCTATGTACGCCTAGTTGGAAACTTCTGCGGTCCTTAGGTGTTTTCGTGGTTGCAGTTTTACTCGATGTAAAATTTGTTACGGTTTGCTTGTTATTATTTTTTGGTTATGTGTAATTTCATATCGTAATTATTACAATAATTTTTTACTAAAGCATTGTTAAATTCTATTCCATGATCTGCGATGATTATATTTAGTTTTTTGTAAGTTTTTATAAATTCTTTGATTATTAACATTGTTTCTTTTCCAGTTTTATTGAAGGTAGGATGGATGAATCCAAATTTCAAAAACTGGTCAATTATAGTAATGAAATATTCTTTATTTAATGTGAGAAGTTCTATAATTATAATTTCAAAAGGCGTTTTTGGTGTAGGGGTTAGAATGTCATTTAGTTGTATAGAGTGTCGATCATATTTGTTTTCTTTACATATTCTTACATATTCTGCATTGATATTGAATAATATCTGTAATATCTTTAAGCATGTTGGGCTAGAAATATTTTTCTTTGAGTTCATTATAAGTTGCCATTATTCCCCGATGATTTAAATATCCGTTATGATTGTCAAAAATTATTTGTGTATGTTTTTCCTCGTTCTCAACATCTTCCACAAATTTATTGCATTTTATTAAATTTATCGTATTTGATTCAAATTTGTTTTGAATTATTTCATTTAGGGTTTGTTCGTATTGTTTGGGAATTAATATTAAGGATTTAATTTTTGGCACTATACAATTTTTTAATGTTTCTAATAATTGTTCTTCTATTTTATCTATGTTAATATTTATTGTAAATCCTTGTTTTTGATGGTTAAATACTTTTTTATTTCTATTTCAAATGGTTTTTTAGAAAAGTGAAAAATAATTTGTTTTTTTTTGCTATATTTATTCTATTGTCTACAAATTTTATTCCATTAACTGGGTTTTCATTCGAACTAAGAATTGTGTTTCCGGATTCTGATTAATTCCCGTCTATGCTTTGTTTTTCATCTCTGACGTTACTATAAATTGAGGCCACTGATTTGTTTATTATTTGATCTAATTCGTCTGTTTCCAAACTATAATTTTGTAATTGTTCATGCAAATTTATTTCTATTTCAGTGTTATTAAATATTTGTTCTAAGATTTTTATTAATTCTGTTTTTTCAAATTATCATGTCCACATGATAAATATGGAATATTAATTTCATATTTATCGTTTTATATTAAATAGTCTCGTAATTCAGTTAGTGATTTCTTAAAGTATTTTCGGGTTACGTTTTCTAAATGAATATCTTTTGTAATTAAATGTAAAATTATTTTATTTTCTATATTTTGAATATTTTTATTGTTGTAATTTCTTTCAAAATAATTTTTACAGTCATATTTTAAATTTATTTGTCTGCCAAGACTTTTAGAAAATTTAAAGTCTTTTGATATGCAGTGTGCGAATATGTCAGAGTTAGTTATGTCTCCATATTTTTTTATAATTTTAAATGGTTCTCTTTGTCTTGATAAGAAATCTGCAATTTTGTTTGTTTTTCCTGGTAAACACTCGATGTCAAAATTGTATTCATCTAATTCTACTTTCCATCGCATAAGTTTTTGATTTGCGTTTTTCATTGAGAACAACCAAGTAAGGGGTTTGTGATCCGTGCGAATAGTGAATTTTCTGTCAAATAGATATAGCTTAAAATTATTTACGGACCACATAATTAATTTTAATTCTTTTTCGACAGTAATATTATTTTGTTTTGCTGAATTGAATGTTTTTGATGCGTAGGCGATAGATTTCTCTTGTCCGTTTATAACTTGTGAAATTACTAATCCCATTGCGTAATCAGAAGCGTCCGTAATAAGCATAATTTTTTTTTGAAAATCCGGGAATTCTAATATTGGGGGTTACTTATCAATTCTTTGGCAGTTATAAATGAATCTTGATACTCTTTATTTGTAATATCTATTTGTTTATTCTTTTTTAGGCATTCTGTAAAAGATTTAGTGAATTTTGCAAAATTTGGAATAAAGCGTCTATACCAAGAAAGTTTTCCGAGGAAAGATTTGATTTCTTTAACTGTTTTAGGGATCATTATTTTTTTAATTTCGTCAATTTTCTTTTTATTTGGTTGAAGACCTTCCTGAGATATTATAAATCTTAAATATTCGGTTTCGGTCTTCAAAAATTTGGATTTATCGATCTGTATTTTTAAATTTGCATCTTGTAACTTTTTAAATATTTTTTCAATGTTTTCTAAGTGTTCTTGTAATGTATTTCCAAATATGATTATGTCGTCCATGTAGACTAAGCAAATTTTGTTAATATATTCTGCGAGTATTTCGTTCATCATCCTCTGAAATATTGCCGGTGCGTTGAGTAACCCGAAAGGCATACGGTATTTGGTGAAAACCCGAGTGCAAATCTAACGTGGTAAAGAAATTTGGTTTGCCAATGTGATCTAATAATGAGTCGATATTGGGTAAAGGAAATTTGTCTTCAATTGTTTTTTGGTTTAGTTTGCGAAAGTCTATTACTAATCTTATTTTGCGTTTGCCTGATGCATCATTCTTTTTTAGCACTATCCATATCGGTGAATTATATGGGCTTTTTGATTTTTGAATTACTTTAGTTTTTAATAAATTTTAAATATGTTCTTTAATGTCTTTTTCGTATATTTGTGGGAGTCTATAATTTTTTTGAAAAACCGGTGAATCGTCTGTTTCTCGAATTTTATGCGTAGTAGTGTCTGTGACGCATAGTTCTTCGTCTGGGTTTGGAAATAAATCTGAATATTTTTCTAATAAAGTTTTAATTATTTCTTTTTGTTCGTAAGTGAGATGGTTGTGTATGAATTATATAACAGAGTTATTTAATATTTGTGAAGATAATAATTTAAATTTTCGAGTGTTATAATTTTATTTTTAAAGTCCATTAAAGCATTACAATGTTCTAATATTTTTACGCCAAATAACATATTACTTTCTTTATGAAATTCATGTATAAAGAATTTAAAAGTTTTCCCTTAAATTTCTATTTCAACACAATTTTTGCATTTTTTGGGCTGTTTTGAAAGTAATTTGTTTCTGAATAATTTTTCTTTGTTTAACATTAGTTGGAGAAATTAAATTTATATCGGAACCAGAATCAGTTAATATAAGGTAATCGTTAAATCTTATTAAAGGAATAGATTTTAATTTAGAAGTCATTACGTATTTTGTTCTAGTGTTTCTGGGCTTTCTTCTAAAAAAGATTCTTCATCGATAATTTCTTCTTCGTATTCTTCAAAATTTTGTTATTCAGGGTTGACATTTTCATTTTCGATTTTAGTATTAAAATTTTGTTTAATTGTTGAAGTTGTCATAGGCTGCGTACTCCGTGTTTGTAATGACATTGTTTGAGGTTAGAATTTACGTGTTTCGTTACTATTTACTAAATTTTGTCTTGAAAACCGATTAGGGGCTGGACTTGGTTGTTTGTAGACATTTATTGGTTTTGAAGGGAATTATTGTCCACGAAATTGTCTGGGTGGAGGATTGACAGTGAAATTAAATTTTTTTGAAGTGCTTGTATTTGGTTTGTTGTCGTTTCTTGTCATTGTAAAGAATTTGCGTAGCTAAATTCATTTTTTAATAATAAATCGCATTGCTCTAAGGTTGAAGGTTATTTCACTATAAAATATCCTTTTATAATAGGCGGTAATAATGACATAAATTTGTTTACGATCGCTTTTTAGTTTTCCTGAACAATCGCGTTCTTTTGTTCTAAATTATAATCTTTTGCAAGTATTTTTGATTTATATATTTTAAATTTGTCTAACATTGCTTTCAGTGTAACTTCTGTATTTGCTTGTATTTAGTTTCAAATAATTCTCCTAGTAATGTCTCGGCAGTTGTTCTGTCTGAGAAATTAGTAGTCAAGTACATTTTTAATTCTTCCCAATTTGTGAATTTATTTTGTGAAACAATCATTTTCGCATTGTTTATTAATCTATTTTTTATTAAATTAAAAGCAAAATCTTTTTTTTGCTGCTGTTATTTGTAACTTATTTAGGATGATATATGTTTCATCCACGGCTTGAATGAAATTATTAAGGGTTGTTGTGTCCCCTTCATATGTTAGGATCATTTCGACATAACATTTAATATCTTGTAAAGAAGTCATATTGGTTTCGGTAAGATTAAGTCTTACTGGATTTAGTATAATTCTATTAATACTATTTTAAACAATATTTACAAATTCTTCATTATCAGAATCTGACATGAATTATTGTATCTGTTGGGACTTATATTCTTTATTACTAACAATTGTTAAAAGAGTGCCCTGTGAGTTATATAAGAAATTTTTTTACTTACAATTGTAAACTTATGACTATAGTTTTCATTGCAAAAAGTTCTTTAATGGGGTACTCGAACTGCTTCTCGTAGACTCAGGGGTAGACGAGATGTGAAGTTCTTGAAGCTTGTAGTTTGGATTCTCGTGTTCGATCGTCGATCGGACAGCAAAGAAGGTCTCTGACGGGAGGTATGATTAGTCCTCTGATGGGACGTATGAATAGTCCTCTGATAGGCACTGTTTAGCCGTGAGATAAAGTAATATTTTCTCAGATGTGGACTTGTTGGTTAGCCAATTTGCGTATAGAAATACGGCAATTAGATGAGTAACTTTGATTTGTTTATCTGTTACAAACTGATTGTTGGCTAATCCTACCGACTGCGCCAATTATGTTATTCAACTTTTAAAAATTGTTTTTAAAAAGTATTTATTTCTGAGATAAAACTATCTAGCATGATTACAATATGAGAACTAGCCTGTCTACAGGGGTTACATTACATTTTATACTCACCTTGTTGAAACTTTATAACTTAACACTAAGTCAGCATTCTTATAGTAGTTACGTTTTATAATTTGTATACTTGCCTATATATAAAATGACAACCTAAATTAATCATCATTTTTTTTGTCTAAGTGCAACATTTTACGTTATGCTTATAATTATAGAGTGGTTGGCAATAACTTCAAATATGGGTTGTATGGTTAAGCTTGATATTATACACAAACTAATGTATTTAACATAATATCTTCAGTTCTATCATAAATGCCTTACAATATAATATGTATACTTACCTATAGACAAAATGACAATCTAAATTAATCATAATTTTTCTGTCAAAGTTCAACATTATAATTTATGCTTATAATTACAGAGTGGTTGGCAATAAATTCAAATATGGGTTGTATAGTTAAACTTGCTATTATACACAAACAGATGTATTTAACATAATATCTTCAATTTCATCTTAAATGTCTTACAATATCATATGCTTAAAATTATAGATTGTTGGCAATAATTTCAAATATGGGTTGTATAGTAAAGCTTGATATTATACACATACAAATGTATTTTATTTTTCCGTCTAAGTGCAACTTTATACTTTATGCTTATAATTATAGAGTAATTGGCAATAACTTTAAATATGGGTTGTATAGTAAAGCTTGATATTATACACATACAAATGTATTTTATTTTTCCGTCTAAGTGCAACTTTATACTTCATGCTTATAATTATAGAGTAATTGGCAATAACTTTAAATATGGGTTGTATTGTATTAACATAATATCATCAATACCATCTTAAATGTCTTACAATATTATATGTATACTAACCTATAATTAAAATGACAATCTAGAATAAATATCACTTTTCTGTCTAAGTGCAACATTATGCTTTATTCTTATAATTATTGAGTGGTTGGCAATAACTTCAAATGTATTTAACATAATATCTTCAATTCCATGTTATATGTCTTACAATATTATATGTATACTAACCTATATGTAAAATGACAATATAAATTAATCATCATTTTTCTGACTAAGCCTAACTTTATTCTTTTTGCTTAATGTTATAAATTGTTGGCAATAGATTGTCGGCGATAATTTCAAATATGGGTTGTACGATTAAGCTTGACATTATACACAAACAAATGTATTTAACATAAAATATTCAATTCCATCTTAAATGTCTTACAATATCATATCTATACTAAGCTAAATTTAAAATTACCATTTAAATTAATCATCATTTTTCTGTCCAACTCTTTACTTTATGCTGAAAATTATAGATTGTTGACAATAACTTCAAATATGGGTTGTATGGTAAAGCTTGATACTATATACAAACAAATGTATTTTATTTTTATGTCTAAGTGCAACTTAATACCTTTTGCTTATAATTATAGAGTAGTTGGCAATAACTTCAAATATGGGTTGTAAGGTTAAGCTTGATATTATATACAAACAAATGTAATTAACATAATATCTTTAATTCCATCTTAAATATCTTACAATATCATATGTATACTAACCTATATGTAAAATGACAATCTAAATTAATCATCGTTTTTTTATGTAAGTCTAACTTTATACTTTATGATTATAATTTAGAGTGGTTGGCAATAACTTCAAATATTGGTTGTATGGTTAAGCTTGATGTTATGCAAAAACAAATGTATTTAACATAATATCTTCAATTCCATCTTAAATGCCTTACAATATCATATGTATACTTATCTATATCACGTAAAGTGCCACCATGATAAGAAAAAAATTGGGTCTGCCAGGCTTATTTCGTTTTCCTCCAATATATCAAACTAAGAGTTTAGGCCAAGCGAGACCATAGTGATGCAACAAAACACAGGCCAAATATATTCTCAGGACTACCAGGCCACCTACTTTACATTTCCATATGCGACACATTGATTTGCAGCACAAGTACGGTCTCGTTCGGCTGATTTTAATCTTATGCCCAGCGAGACACAGTTGTATGAAAATTGGCGAGACCACATTCAACTCGCTCGGCACTTTACATGATATATAAAGTGACATTCTAAATTAATCATCATATTTCTGTATAAGTGCAATTTTATACTTTATGCTTACAATTATAGAGTGGTTGGCAATAACTTCAAATAAGAGTTGTATGGTTAAGCTTGATATTATACACAAACAAATGTATTTAACATAATATCTTCAATTCGTTCTTAAATTATTCTGTCTACGTCGATTTTTACACTTTACGCTTAAAATTATAGATTGTTGACAATAATTTTAAATATAGGTTGGTATAGTTAAACTTGATATTATACACAAACAAATGTATTTATCATAATATCTTCAATTCCATCTTAAATGCCTTAAAATATCATATGTATTCTTACCCATATATATATATACATATATATATATATATATATATATATATATATATATATACATATATATAAAGACAATGTAAATTAATCATAATTTTTCTGACTAAATCCAACTAGAATGAATATGAATCTTAACCAATGTATAACTCAAACGAGTAAAAGTACAGTACGCCGGTAATTTGGGTATTCACATCCGTAGCATGCCAATTTGAGGGAAGGTATTGGGAATACCGAGGTTAACAGCACTCTCTACTGGTATACTGTTCCAATACTTTCTTCGTATATGCGAAAATCTTCCATCGATCGGTTCCGAAAGTATACTCGGCCGCATCAATATTTCCTACGTGTTTGAGGCAGACAGTAGGTAACAGTCCAAATTGACTCGAACTGTACAGGTAAGAGGAAACAAAGTTTTATTGGTCATCATCATCGTCGTTTTACCTTCGTAAAAGTAAAAAGTAGGACCGACCTAAAAATAATAAATAATAATGTATGAATCATATGTCCGAGTACATGTAGCGGCTAAAGTCTAAAATACCTACCAACCTTAAAATTGCAATTGTGACATAAAAAACAAGTAAGTTTGTATTCATGTTTTAACAAAAATATCAATTTTTAGAATAGGTAAAATCTGACTTTATTTTTGTAAAAATCATATAAATATTAGCTACTGCGCCCTAATTTTTCATTCTTTATCATATTTTAGCTTAAAGAAGACATTGCAACAAAAAAATTGCAATTTCCAGTGTGGTAGGTAGTTTAGAAACCAGCCCATGTAGCTTACAATATACAAGGTATTCTATAAAATGAAACCCGAAAATTGAATGATATGATTCCGAAAGTATACAAGACCGCATCTATATTTCCTACCAGTTTAAGGCAGACAGTAGGTAACTGTCCAAATCGCCGCGAACTGTACAGGTAAGAGGAATTAATGCTTTATTGGTAATAGTCATCGTCGATTTACCTTCGGTAGTTGGACCGACCTCAAAATAATAGCAAAATAATAAATACAAATGTATGAATCATATGTCTGAGTACATGTAGCAGCTAAAATCTTGAATACCTACTAACCTTGAAATTGCAATCGTAACTTTAAAATCAAGTAAGTTTGTATTCATGTTTTAACAAAAGTATCATTTTCTAGAATAGGTAAAACCTTTTTTTGTGTTTCCTAAGAATTTTACAATCTATCTAAATATAAGATAATAAGTAAAAATATAACAGCAAATAAATTACATGAAACGCATTTCTCCACTAACAAAAACTCGAAATATTAACTATATAATGTTAGTTACATCTATCTACTAAATCTAATTGTTTAAAACGTTTTATTCGTCGTATGTCCTCACTGCTGTCTAATAATTTCACTGCACTTGTGTTTGGGTGGGCTTCAAGTCTTTTAAGATATTTGGTACTAAATTGTTCAATTGTTTCTTTCAGTGTACACATGTTGAGATCTCTGTGGATGTTTAAATTTGGCACATACCAAGGAGCATTTGTAATTGTTCGGTGGCACTAAGATTAAAAGCGTTGATGTATTTCAATATTGGAGTTGCTTGCTGTTCCCCAGAGTAGTATTCCATACGTCCAGACTGGTTTAAAGATGCTTTTATATATCAGTAGTTTTTTTTCCAGTGACAGTTTAGAGGATCTACCTTAAAGCTTATAGTGTTGCCTGAATATTAGTCCTAGTTGTTTTCTTTTTTTAAGATGTGTTTACGCCATGTTAGTTTTCTATCAAGATGTATTCCTAGATATCTTGTTTCTTCACTTTGCGCGGTAGCGGTTGGTTGTTGAGAGTTACCGCAGGGCACGTACTTTTATTCAAGGTTAAGGTTACATGGACTGATTTGGTTTCGTTGGCGTTTATTCTCCAGATTTTTAGCCACTTTTCGATTTTTTTAAGCTGTATTTGAAGAAGATGTGAGGCCTCTGCTAGGTAAAATCTGACTTTATTTTTTGTAAAAAATCATATAAATATTTGCTTCCGCGCCCTAATTTTATTATTCTTCATCTTATTTTAGCTAAAAGAAAACTTTGCAACAAAAAAATTGCTATTTCAAGTGTGGTAGGTATTCTAGAATCCAGCCCATATAACTTACAATATACAACGTATTCATTGAAATGAAACAGGAAAATTGAATGATATGATAAAATATAACAAAACTCGTCCGAGGCAGACATTGGTTAACAGTCCAAATCACCGTGCACTGTAAGGGTAAGAACCCATAATACTTTATTGGTCATCATCATCGTCGATTTACCTTCGTTAATGAGACCGACATAAAAAATAGCAAAATTATAAATAAAAATGTATGAATCATATGTAAAATTGAATTATAAACAACTTTTGTAGTATAAATTTTATGGTTTAAAAGCACCATTTACCCGCAAATTATAATTGGATGAAAATTTTCCTGTCATTGAAATACGAGGTTTTAAATTGCTACAAAAAATGTACTTATTATATATATTTCAAGTTCATAAAGACCAATCTCATAATTTTATTCTGGGAATCCAGCGAAATTCTCCGTAGCGAGGCGAGCCGAACACATCTGAAAATTCCTCAACCTCCTAAGCCACAAAATTACGCATTTAAAAATACGTAGCTCTTTTGTTTATTATCTGATTGGTACCAAGTTTTCATATTCTATATTTACTTTAGTTATTTTTAAAATTTAGATTAGTTTAGTTTTCATTTTACATATTTTTAAAATTTATTTAAGTTTATTTTATAATTATTTGCACGAAATTCTGCTTCGGGCAAGCCAAATGGGTTGTGAGCGTCACGCATTAATATTCTTGCAATTCTAGTTTCCTCCTGTACAGCATCAACAAAGTAAGTGTTTATTATCTGATTGGTACCACGTTTTGGTTACTTTGGCATGTGCAATGCTCAAACTATCCATGGTATAGATCCTAAAGCATGAAAATGAATCTTAACCTTTGTATAACTCAAACGAGTAAAAGTACAATACGTCGGCAAATTGGGTATTCACATCCGTAGAATGCCGATTTGAAGGAAGGCATTGTGAATTCCGAGATTACTGACACTTTATAATGGTATACTGTTCCAATACTTTCTTCGTATATGTGAAAATCTTCCATCGATCGGTTCCGAAAATATAGATGACCGCATCAATATTTCCTACGCGTTTGAGACAGACAGTAGGTAACAGTCCAAATCGCCGCGAACTGTACAGGTAAGAGGAAATAAAGCTTTATTGATCATCATCATCGTCCATTTACTTTCGGTAGTAAAACCGACCTCAAAATAATAGCAAAATAATAAATAAAAATGTACGAACCAGATGTCTGAGTCATGTAGCGGCTAAAGTCTAGAATACCTACCAACCTTGAAATTAACTAACAACAATAAACGGAAGCTGGAATGATAGTGGGATGTATATATACGATATTGTAAGGTATTTAAGATGGAATTAAATATACTATGTTAATTACAGTTGTTTGTGTATAATATCAAGCTTAACCATACAACCAATTTTTGAAGTTATTGCCAACCACTCTATAATTATAAGCATAAAGTATAACGTTGCACTTAGACAGAAAAATGAGGATTAATTTAGATTGTCATTTTATATATAAGTAAATATAAATATTATATTGTAAGGCATTTAAGATGGAATTAAAAATATTATATTATATACATTTGTTTGTGTATAATATCAAGCTTAACTATACAACCCAAATTTGAAATTATTGCCAACAATCTATTATTTAAAGCATAATGTATAAAGTTGGATTTAGTCAGAAAAATTATGATTAATTTACATTGTCATTTTATATATGTATGTATATATATATATATATATATATATATATATATATATATATATATAATTTGCGGGTAAATGGTGCTTTTAAACCATAAAATTTATACTACAAAAGTTGTTTATAATTCAATTTTACATATGATTCATACATTTTTATTTATAATTTTGCTATTTTTTATGTCGGTCTCATTAACGAAGGTAAATCGACGATGATGATGACCAATAAAGTATTATGGCTTCTTACCCTTACAGTGCACGGTGATTTGGACTGTTAACCAATGTCTGCCTCGGACGAGTTTTGTTATATTTTATCATATCATTCAATTTTCCGGTTTCATTTCAATGAATACGTTGTATATTGTAAGTTATATGGGCTGGATTCTGGAATACCTACCACACTTGAAATAGCAATTTTTTTGTTGCAAAGTTTTCTTTTAGCTAAAATATGATGAAGAATAATAAAATTAGGGCGCGGAAGCAAATATTTATATGATTTTTTACAAAAAATAAAGTCAGATTTTACCTAGCAGAGGCCTCACATCTTCTTCAAATACAGCTTAAAAAAATCGAAAAGTGGCTAAAAATCTGGAGAATAAACGCCAACGAAACCAAATCAGTCCATGTAACCTTTACCTTGAATAAAAGTACGTGTCCTGCGGTAACTCTCAACAACCAACCGCTACCGCGCAAACTGAAGAAACAAGATATCTAGGAATACATCTTGATAGAAAACTAACATGGCGTAAACACATCTTAAAAAAAGAAAACAACTAGGACTAATATTCAGGCAACACTATAAGCTTTAAGGTAGATCCTCTAAACTGTCACTGGAAAAAAAACTACTGATATATAAAAGCATCTTTAAACCAGTCTGGACGTATGGAATACTACTCTGGGGAACAGCAAGCAACTCCAATATTGAAATACATCAACGCTTTTAATCTTAGTGCCACCGAACAATTACAAATGCTCCTTGGTATGTGCCAAATTTAAACATCCACAGAGATCTCAACATGTGTACACTGAAAGAAACAATTGAACAATTTAGTACCAAATATCTTAAAAGACTTGAAGCCCACCCAAACACAAGTGCAGTGAAATTATTAGACAGCAGTGAGGACATACGACGAATAAAACGTTTTAAACAATTAGATTTAGTAGATAGATGTAACTAACATTATATAGTTAATATTTCGAGTTTTTGTTAGTGGAGAAATGCGTTTCATGTAATTTATTTGCTGTTATATTTTTACTTATTATCTTATATTTAGATAGATTGTAAAATTCTTAGGAAACACAAAAAAAGGTTTTACCTATTCTAGAAAATGATACTTTTGTTAAAACATGAATACAAACTTACTTGATTTTAAAGATACGATTGCAATTTCAAGGTTAGTAGGTATTCAAGATTTTAGCTGCTACATGTACTCAGACATATGATTCATACATTTGTATTTATTATTTTGCTATTATTTTGAGGTCGGTCCAACTACCGAAGGTAAATCGACGATGACTATTACCAATAAAGCATTAATTCCTCTTACCTGTACAGTTCGCGGCGATTTGGACAGTTACCTACTGTCTGCCTTAAACTGGTAGGAAATATAGATGCGGTCTTGTATACTTTCGGAATCATATCATTCAATTTTCGGGTTTCAATTTATAGAATACCTTGTATATTGTAAGCTACATGGGCTGGTTTCTAAACTACCTACCACACTGGAAATTGCAATTTTTTTGTTGCAATGTCTTCTTTAAGCTAAAATATGATAAAGAATGAAAAATTAGGGCGCAGTAGCTAATATTTATATGATTTTTACAAAAATAAAGTCAGATTTTACCTATTCTAAAAATTGATATTTTTGTTAAAACATGAATACAAACTTACTTGTTTTTTATGTCACAATTGCAATTTTAAGGTTGGTAGGTATTTTAGACTTTAGCCGCTACATGTACTCGGACATATGATTCATACATTATTATTTATTATTTTTAGGTCGGTCCTACTTTTTACTTTTACGAAGGTAAAACGACGATGATGATGACCAATAAAACTTTGTTTCCTCTTACCTGTACAGTTCGAGTCAATTTGGACTGTTACCTACTGTCTGCCTCAAACACGTAGGAAATATTGATGCGGCCGAGTATACTTTCGGAACCGATCGATGGAAGATTTTCGCATATACGAAGAAAGTATTGGAACAGTATACCAGTAGAGAGTGCTGTTAACCTCGGTATTCCCAATACCTTCCCTCAAATTGGCATGCTACGGATGTGAATACCCAAATTACCGGCGTACTGTACTTTTACTCGTTTGAGTTATACATTGGTTAAGATTCATATTCATGCTTTAGAATCTATAACATTGATGGTTTTGCATTGGACATGCAAAGCTTACTATTACTTATTTTTAAATTGCGTAATTTTGTTGCTTAGGTGGTTTAGGAATTTTCAGATGTGTTCAGCTTGCCTTGGTACGAGGAATTTCACTAGCTTCTCAAGAATAAAACTATCAGATTGGTGTTCATGAACTTCAAATACATCTAGTAAGTACATTTGCAGCAATTTAAAGCCTCGTATTTCAATGACAGGAAATTTTTCATACAATTATAATTTGCGGCTAAATGGTTCTTTTAAGCTATAAAATTTATACTACAAAAGTTATTTATAATGCAATTTTACATATTATTTACAAAATTGCATTATAAACATGTTTTGTAGTATAAATTTTATGGTTTAGAAGAACCATTTAGCCGCAAATTATAATTGGATGAAAATTTTCCTGTCATTGAAATACGAGGTTTTAATTGCTGCAAATGTACTTATTAGATGTATGATGTATTTGAAGTTAATGAACACCAATCTAATAGTTTCATTCTTGGGAATCCAGCGAAATTCTCCCTAGCGGGGCCAGCCGAATGCATCTGAAAATTCCTCAACCACCTAAGCCACAAAATTACGCATTAAAAATACGTAGCTCTGTGTTTATTATCTGATTGGTACCACGTTTTGTTCACTTTTGCATGTCCAATGCTAAAACCATTAAAGGTAAAGATCCTAAAGCATGAATACGAATCTTAACCATTGTATAACTCAAACGAGTAAAAGTATAGTACACCGGTAAATTGGGTATTCACATCCGTAGCATGCCAATTTGAAGGTGGGCATTGAGAGTACCGAGGTTACCAACACTCTAGACTAATATACTGTTCCAATACTTTCTTCGTATATGGGAAAATCTCCCAAGCGATCGGTTTCAAAAGTATACTAGACCGCATCAGTATTTCCTACGCGTTTGAGGCAGACAGTAGGTTACAGTTTAAATCGCCGCACACTGTCAGGAAAAAGGAAATAATGCTTGATTGGTAATCATCATCGTCGATTTACCTTCGGTACTGAGACCGACCTCAAAATTTTAGCTAAATAATAAATAAAAATGTACGAATCATATGTCTCAGTACATATAGCGGCTAAAGTCTAGAATACCTACCACATTTAAAATTGCAATTGTTACTTAAAAAACAAATAAGCTTGTATTCATGTTTTAACAAAAATATCGATTTTTATAATAGGATAAATCTGACATTATTTTTGTAAAAAATTATATAAATATGTGCTTCCGCGTCATAATTTTATGTTTCTTCATCATATCTTAGCAAAAGGAAGACATTAGAACAAAAAAATGCAATTTCAAGTGTAGTATGTATTCTAATATCCAGCCCATGTAGCTTACAATGTACAACGTATTCTTTAAAATGAAACCTGAAAATTGAGTGATATAATAAAATTTAACAAAACGCGTGCGAGGAGACATTGGTTAGCAGTCAAAATCGCCGCACACTGAGAGGGTATGAGGCAATAATACTTTATTGGTCTATGCTAAAACCATCAATGGTATAAAGCATGATTAGGACTCTTTACCAATGTATAACTTAAACTAGTAAAATGTACAGTACGCCGGTAAATTGCGTATTCACAGCCATAGCATGTAGATTTGAAGAAAAGCATTGTAGCTCTGTGTTTATTATCTGATTGGTACCACGTTTTGGTCACTTTTGCATGTCCAATGCTTAAAACTATCCATAGTATAGATCCTAAAGCATGAATATGAAGGTTTTCTAGAATCTAGCCCATGTAGCTTACAATATACAACATATTCATTAAATGATATTCGAAAATTGAATGTTTATTATCTGATTTGTACCACGTTTTGGTCACTTTTGCATGTCCAATGCTTGAAACCATCCGTAGTATAGATCCTTAATCATGAAATTGAATGTTTTAACAAGAATATCCATTTCAAGAATAAGTAAAATCTGACTATATTTTTGTAAAAAATCATATAAATATTTGCTTCCGCTCCCGAATTTTATAATTCTTTATCATAATTTAGCTAAAAAAAAAATTGCAACAAAAAAATTGCTATTTCAAGTGTGGTAGGTATTCTAGAATCCAGCCCATGTAGCTTTCAATATACAACGTATTTATTAAAATGACACCCGAAAATTAAATGTTTATTATCTGATTGGTACCACGTTTTGATCACTTTTGCATGTCCAATGATTAAAACCATCCATAGTATCAATCCTTAAGCATGAATATGAATGTTTTAACAAAAATATCCATTTCAAGAATAGTTAAAATCTGACTTTATTTTTGTAAAAAATCATATAAATATTTGCTTCCGCGCCCGAATTTAATAATTTTTTATCATATTTTAGGTAAAAAAAAACATTGCAACAAGAAAATTGCTATTTCCAGTGTGGTAGGTATTCTAGAATCCAGCCCATGTAGCTTACAATGTACAGCGTATTCATCAAGAGTAGGTAAAATCTGACTTTATTTTAGTAAAAAATCATATACATATTTGCTTCCGCGCCCGTATTTTATAATTCTTCATCATATTTTAGCTAAAAGAAAACGTTGCAACAAGAAAATTGCTTTTTAAAGTGTGGTAGGTATTCTAGAATCCAGCCCATGTAGCTTTCAGTATACAACGTAATCATTAAAATGACACCGAAAAATTGAATGTTTATTATCTGATTGGTACCACGTTTTGGTCACTGTTGCATGTCCAATGATTAAAACCATCCATAGTATAAATCCTAAAGCATGAATATGAATGTTTCAACAAAAATATCCATTTCAAAAACAGGTAAAATCTGACTTTATTTTTGTAAAAAATCATATAAATATTTGCTAACGCGCCCGAATTTTATAATTTTTTCTTATATTTTCGCTAAAAGAAAACATTGCAACAAGAAAATTGCTATTTCAAGTGTTGTAGGTATTCAAAAATCCTGCCCATGTAGCTTACAATATACAGCGTATTCATTAAGAGTAGGTAAAATATGACTTTATTTTTGTGAAAGATCATATAAATATTTGCTTCCGCGCCCGAATTTTATAATTCTTCATCATATTTCAGCTGAAAAAAAACATTGCAACAAGAAAATTGCTATTTGAAGTTTGGTAGGTATACTAGAATCAAGCCCATGTAGCTTACAATATACAACGTATTCATTAAAATGACACCCGAAAATTGAATGTTTATTATCTGATTAGTGCCACGTTTTGGTCACTTTTGCATGTCAAATGCTAAAATTATCCATAGTATAGATCCTCAAGCATGAATATGAATGTTTTACAAATATATCCATTTCAAGAATAGGTAAAATTTGACTTTATTTTTGTAAAAAATCATATAAATATTTGCTTCCGCGCCCGAATTTTATAATTCTTCATCATATTTTAGCTAAAAGAAAACATTGCAACAAGAAAATTGCTATTTCAAGTGTGGTAGGTATTTTAGAATCCAGCCCATGTAGCTCGCAATATACAACGTATTCATCAAGAGTATGTAAACTCTGACTTTATTTATGTAAAAAATCATTTAAGTATTTGCTTCCTCGCCCGAATTTTATAATTCTTCATCATATTTTAGCTAAAAGAAAATATTGCAACAAGAAAATTGCTATTTCAAGTTTGGTAGGTATTTTAGAATCCAGCCCATGTAGCTTACAATATACAAGGTATTTATCAAGAGTAGGTAAAATCTGACTTATATATATATATATATATATATATATATATATATATATATATACATATAGTCAGTCATCCTTCTACCCACAGGTGTAGGATGTATACATTTTCACTTAATCTTCATTTAATTTACATAATTTAATGTCCAGTAATTTCACATGTGCACTAATTTTGCCCATTGTTTCTTGACCTTTGCGATTCTTCTTGCTTCTTGCATCGGGATGTTTCTTTTCGTCAGTATCTTCTTTATTACGTTATCCCATATGTCCTTTGGTCTTCCCCTTCCCCTTTTTGGTGTAACGTCTACTTTCGTTTATTCGTATCATGTGTCCCCACCAGGCTAGTTGTCTTGTTTCTATGAAATCTAGTATTGGTTTGCATTGCAGTTCTTCCCTGATGTCTTCATTCCTTACTCTATCTAACATTGTTACTCCTTTAACTCTTCTTAGATATTTCAGCTCTATCGCCTGTATTTTACTTTTCGTTCTATTTGACAATATCCATGATTTACACCCGTACGTCAATATCGCTCTATATATTGTGTTAAATACCGTCATTTTTGTTTTATTGCTTATTTCTTTTTTTCCTATAAAATTGTATTTCATTGCGCGATATATTTTTGTCGTTTCAATTATTCTTTCGTTTATGTCAGCATCTTGTGTGCCGTTACTATCTATTGTTATGCCTAAATATTGGAATTTATTAACTTGTTCTATTGTTTCACTATTTACTGTTATATTTGCAGTTGTTGGTTCGTTAGAGATAACCATTATTTTGGTTTTAGTCGCATTTATTTTCAAATTGTATTTCTTTATAATTTCGTTCCAGGTGTTAACATTTTGTTGCATTTTTTCCTCGCTGTTTGCCATAAATACTACGTCATCGGCGTAAGCACATATTGATATTTTTACTGGTAGTAGATTTCTATACCCTACATGTATCTTATTGAATTTTTGATCGCAGTCCTTTATTAACTCAACCATAAATATCGTAAATAATACTGGGCTCATTACTCCTCCTTGTCTCAAACCGTTCTTTGATTCGAAGAGCTCGCTTTTCCTATTTTGGCTAATTACGTAGTTCGTGCTTTTGTTATACAGTCCTTTTATACTATTTAGAAGATTGGTGCTTATACCTTTTCTTTTTAGGATTTTCCACATTATCTCTCTTTGTACTCTGTCAAACGCTTTTTCTAAATCTATGAATGTCATGTATGTTTTTGTGTTAGTGATGTTAGTCTTATGTATTAAGTCCTTAACTGTCTTGGCTACTGCGTCCTTTCCTAAATACTTTCAGTGTCGTACACAATAACGATATGCCTCTGAAGTTGTTGCATTCTTTAGTGTCTCCTTTCTTGTGTATCGGCACAATTATTGCTAATTCCCAATCGTTTGGTATTTTATCTCCATTCCAAATTTTGTTGAAAATTGTTACTAATATTTCTATGCCCTTTTCCCGTATGTACTTTAACATTTCTGGCGTAATTTTGTCATGCCCTGCTGCTTTACCATTTTTAAGTATTCGTAGTGCTTCTTTTACTTCTTCTATTTGTATTTCCTGCGTTTCGTCTTCATTCACATTTTCTACCTGGTCTGTTAGAATTTGTTCAACAGGTTCTATCTGATTATCTTCATCTGTGAATAATAGCTCTTGGAAATATTGCTTTCATCTGTTCATGATATTTTGTTCTTCTGTTAATATTGTACCTTCTTTGGATTTGACTGTATTTGCTACTTTCCCCTTCTCATTTCTTAATGATTTCAGTGTTTTATTATATAATTTTTGACTTTATTTACTGTTGCCTTCCATTTGTTTTCCAAATTGTTCCCAGCTTTTTTCTTTCGCTTGTGCTACTATTTCTTTAACCTTCCATCTTTGTTGTTTGTATTGATCATAGTTTTCATGTTCTATTACTAAGATATTTTACCCATGTTTTCTTTTTCTTTTTTACTTCCTCTTTTATTTCCTCATTCCACTAGGACGTCATTCTTTTATTAGCTTTCTTTTTACTACTTCCACATATATTCTTTGCTGCTTGTGTTATTATTTTTTTTTAAATATTTCATGTTTCTTCTATAACCTTGTCCTTATAGTTAATTTTCTCTATGTCAGTGTGAAGAAGAAGATGGAAGAATCTTTATATGAGAGTTTTATTTCATACAAATTACTACACTTCAAATGCTATATTTTCTATATTTTTCAACTGCTTGACAACACTATTTATTTATTACAAAAAATTGTTTTATCAAGGCTAAGCTAACAAAAATAGCAAAAACATCTCAACATGCCGCCCGCCTTGAAACGACAGTCTTCAAAATATAATACAAAGTTTTATTGCTAACAGTGGTATTAATATAACTATAACCACACAACTGATCATTAACTCTTTGGGTTAGCACTTTCACAAATTCCATCTACTGGTAACGGACAGATATTGCATATGGCTCTGCGAATGAGCCCTTTTGATGTCTTGACGGTCGCGACGCGAGCAATGCCATCTTTTCCAAAATGAAGCTGCTGGACTCTACCAAGCATCCAATTCATTGGAGGGAAATTGTCATCCTTGACAATTACAATGGTGTCGACTTGAAGATTCTTGGAGTTGATCTTCCAACGTTGACGTTGTTGAAGCTCTGAAATATACTCCTTGGCCCATCGTGACCAAAAGTGTTGTTGCAACTGTTGAATCTTTTGATAAATTGACAGTCTACTTTCAGATATGTGTCTAACATCAGGATTTGCCACTTCAGTTAGTGGTCGCCCCACAAGGAAGTGTGATGGTGTTAAAGGCAACAAATCATTTGGAGTAGATGACATGGGACTCAAAGGGCGCGAATTAATTACTGCTTCTATTTGATTTAGAAGAGTACTAAATTCTTCATAGGTCAATGAAGCATTGCTAGCTACGCGTTTTAAATGAAATTTAGCTGATTTAATGCCTGCTTCCCACAAACCGCCCATGTGTGGTGAAAAAGCAGGAATGAAATTCCAGTTTATTCATTCATTACTTAATTGATTAACAAATTGCTTTTGGTTGCCAGTGATAAATTTACCCAATTCATGCAATTCGTTATTTGCACCAATAAAATTAGTACCATTATCTGAGTTAATTTCGGTAGGTTTGCCACGACGAGCGACAAAGCGTCTTAAAGCAGCAATGAATGCATTTGTTGACAAATCTGAAACTAATTCGATATGAATCGTCACAAAACATATAAATAAAGCTATATAAGCTTTTGAGACCTTGCATCCACGACCCTTGTGATTTTTAATGTAAAATGGCCCGCCATAATCGACACCACAATATAAAAAAGGGAAACACGGTATGATTCGTTCAGCCGGTAAATTACCCATTATTGGGTTAATAAATTGGGGTTTGACTTTAAAACAAATTATGCATTCCCTAACAGTTTTCTTTGCAACATTTCTACCCGAAAGGGGCCAAAATTTTTCTCTTATGGAATATAGTAATTGTTGTCGACCTGAGTGGAGTAATCTTTTATGCTCTGATTCAAATAGTAATTTAGTAAAATGATGGTAAGAAGGAATAATGATTGGGTGTTGTTTCTCATAGTTAAATTTTGATTCCTGAATTCTTCCTCCGACACGTATTAAGCCATCTTTATCAATGAACGGTGTCAAATTTAACAATTTACTCTTGGGAGAAATGGGTTTTGCCTCATATAATTTGAAATATTCGTTAGGAAATGATTCTCGTTGTACAATTCTTATAATGCAAATTAGACCTGATTGCAATTCATTTGTTGATAATGCACCGTTTAAGGGTGTCAATGAATTTATTTTCTTTAAACAATTTGTTTTAAAACGAATGCAATATGCAATAATGCGATTTAACATGCTTAAACTTGAAAATTTGTTAATAAAATTTTCAAAAATGTAAGACATATTGTTACACGTTTGTATTTCTTTTCTAAGTTCAGGTATAGTTCTTAAAGTTTGTTTTGTATCATTTGGCCAATCACGATGGTTTAATGCAAGCCATTTTGGACCACACCACCAATTAGATTTTTCTATTTCATTAGGATTTAAACCACGCGATAAATTATCGGCTGGATTTTCTTTACTTGAAACATGCTTCCATTTAAAGTTTTTTGTAAGTGTTTAGATCTCTGATAGTCTATTGCTAACATAGCTTTTTAATTTATTTGGTGGAGTTTTTATCCAAGCTAGAGTAATTGTAGAATCACTCCATAAAACGCAATCGTTAAATTTAAAATTCGTAAATTTTACTACTTTATTTGTTAATCGAGCTGCAAGAAGTGCTGCACACAATTCAAGTCTTGGGATACTCAAAGGTTTCAATGGTGCAACTTTTGATTTTGCACAAAACAATCTACATAAAATCTGATTATTTTGAGAGCTATTAGTTCTTACGTATACACAAGCGCCATAAGCATCTTGTGATGCATCACAAAAAGTATGAATTTCTATCCTGGTTGCGTTTTTTAATGAAACATGTCTAGGAATTTGCAAATTGTTTAATTTAACTAAATCAGTTCTGTATTTAATACATTTAGTTCTCAAATTTTCACTAACGGGATCATCCCAAGATAATTTTTCCAGCCATAGTTTTTGAAGCAATATTTTAATTACAATTGTAGTAACTTACAATAAACCTAGAAGATCAAAAATTTGAGAAATGCTCGACAAAATACTACGTTTTGTTACAGTGTGTTGTTCAAATTCAATACTTATTTTGTATGTTAATTTATCATTAGAACAAGACCATAAAATCCCAAGTGTTTTTGTGTTTTCATTCTCTCCTAAATTTAATTCAGTTACTTCGGATTTCTCATTAAAACTGTCTAGTATTTTAGGATGATTACTTTTCCATTTTCTAAGCTGAAAACAACCCGAATTTAAAATGGTTGTTACTGTTTAGCAATTTGCTATTAATTGATCTATGTCATCGTCTCCTGTTAACAAGTCATCTACGTAAAAATCTCGCAATATGATTTTACTCGCGACTGGGTATAAAGATTCGTGGTCAAATGCAGGTTGGTTTAAACATCTAATGGCTAGAAATGGCGCTGATGCCGTTCCATATGTAACAGTAGTTAACGAATATTCACGTATAGGATCATGGATATTAAATCGCCATAATATTTTTTGAAGAGAATGATACACTTCTGATACTTCTACCTGCCGATACATTTTAGCAATGTCAGCACATGTAACATAAGCATATTCTCGAAATCTAATTAAAATATCAAATAAATTACTTTGAACTGTTGGACCAATCATTTATAAATTATTCAATGATACCCCGTTATCGGTAGGAGCAGATGCATTAAAAACAACTCTTAACTTTGTTGTAGTACTATCAGCCCTTAAAACACCGTGATGCGGCATAAAATATGAGACTTCTTCTTTACATTTGTTTTCATCAGTTTTTATCATGTGCCCTAGCTCTATATATTCCTTAATAAAGTCATGATAAAGATTTTTCAATTCAGGATTTGCTTCTAATCTACGTTCTAAAGAAAGAAAAGAACCTAACGCACGATGTTTTGAATCCCCTAACTTTGTAACAGAGTCCTTTAACGGAATACTTACTACAAACCTAGTATTTTTTCGTTTGTAGTTTTCAACAAAATGTTTCTCACATGCTATTTCTTCAGTTGATAAGAAAGGTTCTTCTGAACATTCCTCTATAGTCCAAAACCTACTTAATTGCTCTTAAATATCCAAAGTTTTTACTTTACTAAAATTGCAATACTAAATGTGTATTTTTTAGTTTTATTTGTTCAACACAAAGTAATTCCCAAAAAATGTCTGCACCCAAAATAAGATCTATTTTATTAGGAATATTAAAATTTGGATCTGCTAATATCAAATCTTTTGGGAACTGTATATTAGTAATATTAAATTGATTGTTTCGTAATTCATCACAAATGCTTGGAATTACTAGGCAAGAGATTGACTTGGTATAATTTCCGAGTCGTGATTTAAATGTTAAATTACTCTGCTGACTTATTTGAGAATTCACAGCACCGATTCCTGAGAGAGTTATTTTTATATGTGTTGTTTTTAGGTTCAATCTGGAACACATATCGCTAGTTATTAAATTCGATTGCGAACCGGTATCTAGTAAAGCTCTACAATTATGTATTTTTCCGCTAACATCTGTCACCTGCACTATAGCGGTTGCTAATATTGTTTGAGTTGCAGTTACTACACAAGTCTGACTTACTGTGATACCAGAATTTGCTGATGAATTACAATTATTTTCTTGACTTGTCTTAATACTTTGTGCATTTTCAAAATGAATTAACGTATGATGTATAGAATTACATTTTCTACAAAAACTAGACTTGCAATCTCGAATGTAGTGTCCCTGTTTAAGACAATTTATGCAAAGTTTTTTCTCTTTAACTATCTCTTTTCTCTTATTAACCGGTAATTTAATAAATTTATCACATGATTGAATTGTGTGAGCACCTTGACAGAATACACAATTTTGCACATTGGTTGCTAGGAAAGAATTACTAAATTTTTGACTTTGGTATTCAATCTTACTATGTTGCGTATTATATTACTATTTGATTCATAGTTTTCTAAAGAACTAGCTTTATTTGTGATAAATTAAACAGTTCTTTAATTGTTGGTAATTCATTATCTTTAATACTAGTTTCCCAGTCTCGCATTGTTACAGAATCTAATTGGTTCACTATGAGGTATATTATTATGGAATTACAATGATCTACTGATTGTTCAAGTTGTTCTAGTGCACGCAAGTGTTGGGAGGTTTCACTAACTAATTTCCTAAGACCCTTTGCCGATTCTTCGTGCAGTCTGGGCAAGTTAAATAATGATTTTATATGATTATTAACTAAAAGACGTTTCTTATCGAATCTGTTTCTTAGTAAATCCCACGCTAAATCGTAATTGTGAGCTGATATTTCCAAATAATTAATTAACTCTGCCGCTTCATCCTGCAAAGATTATTTTAAATATTGAAATTTAAGAATTTCATCAATTGATTTATTATTATGAATTGTAGAAATAAATGTGTCGCGAATTTCTAACCAATCATTGTATTTACCGCTGAATTTACGTAACTCTATCATTGGCAATCTTATATTTTTAGAGTAAGAATTATTCGTGGTATTGGAATTATTTGAAATGATTGTAGAGTTTTTGCAATCATTTAATAAAACCTTTCCTCTGGCTAAAATTTTGGAAAATGAAGTCTCAATATCTTTACGTATTTGAAACTCAGCGGAAATATTTTCAGATGAACTCTCAATTTCATCCTGATTTGTGTCAAATTTGTCATATGAATTATTGATTTTATTGTACTTTATTTCTAACTCAGCATAAATAGTTTCATCTAAATTTTTGTTCAAATTAAAAAGCTTTCCAATATCTGTAAGATACCTGTCAAAACTTTCTAATTTGAATTTTATGGATTCTCGGCAAGCATGTAAATTAGCTAAACGGGACTGGTTCTTTTTTACTCCCATTTTACAAAATATTTATTGCTTTAACTTTACAAAAAATAGAGAAGCAATTAATAAGCAGAAAATAATATCTATTATTCAAATAAATTATCACTTCCCTATGAGAACGACGTACTACTTGTTCTTGTATCGTTCAATCCTATATAAATGTTGACAGGTGTCTGGTTTCTATCTCGATTTTCTTTGACAGGTGTCTGGTTTCTATTTCGATTTTTTCTGGCTTCTCTTTTCTATCCGGCTTGAAGGACCAAAATGTGAAGAACAAGATGGAAGAATCTTGATATGAGAGTTTTATTTCATATAAATTACTACACTTCAAATGCTATATTTTCTATATTTTTCAACTGCTTGACAACACTATTTAATTATTACAAAAAATTGTTTTATCAAGGTTAGGGTAACAAAAATAGCTAAAACATCTCTACAGTCAGTTAATCTATTTATTTCTTGTGCATATTATATATATATATATATATATATATATATATATATATATATATATAATGTTCTTTATTCAATTAAAACACTGTAGACCGATTAGTGTCTAAGAAGAATAATTTTTATTAATGTCTTGTACATTAATAACATAATATAATAATATCTTACCTAAGAAGAATCGGTTTTTACAGTCGTTTATATACTATGAATGAAATGTAGAATGAAATATAGATAATGATTATAAAATACAAATATAATCAATAACAAAATCTAAACTTGACATTTAATGTCATAACATGTAATGTTTCTAATAACTATGACAGTGGCATCACTGTTACATATATATATATATATATATATATATATATATATATATATATATATATATATATATATATATAGGGTGAATACTGAAAACCTTGACATAGGGAAATAACATGGGAAAACAGTTTTTTGCTGTTTCCATCTGTCCCGTTAAATAAAATCGGGTGTATATGGTATCGTTAGTTAGATTACTTAATTTTGCATCTAATAAAACCAAATGTTATGTAATATGGCCTTTTCTAACTGAAATCTTTGATAAAATAAAATGTATTTTGAAGGTTATCCTTCATATTTTCGAATAAGAAACGTCAAAAACAAAATGCTCCATATCCGATTGGATACGAGGGCTTATTCATAACATAAATAATCTACAAGACCTGGTTCGAGACCACCTCGGCCCTATTTTTTTTTAAATTAAATTATACTTAAAATATCATGTTTCGAAAAATGAAATACAAAATTGTACACCAAAAACTAAATTCGAATTAATTGTTAAGTTTGTTACATCTCCCCCCTTCGAAAAGGAATCAGCTTACTAGCATGATACAAATTAGCATCTGTACGTCTTTTTCCACTATCTACTTCATAAATTGTGTTTGATATTTTCTGTATAATTTTGAATGGACCATCTCGAATCTCATCTAATTTATTCCTGTTTAGTTTATTACTTTTTTCCACATATACCAATTCCCCTGGTTTTAATAAATAGGCGCTCTTTTTTTTATTTACCCTGGCTTTATTTGCTTCGTGCTGCTTTTGAGAGTTTTCAAATGCTTGTTTTCGGTCTGCTAATAAATCTGTATGTGAGCATAATTCTTTTGGTATAATAGCTGATATTGTCCCATTTAATAAATATTCTGGCGAAAAGCGTGTTACACTGTGAGTCGTCCGGTTGTATTCTTGGGTACATTCTTCTGCTACTTTAGACCATGAGCTATTAGGTTGTTCACGTATTTTACACCGAATACGATTTACCAAAGTTTGATTCAACCTTTCATTGAGACCATTTGAAAATGGACAGTCTACTGCAGTAAGAACTAATGTAACACCATGTTGACGGAGAAAATTTTTAAATTCTTTAGTATTTATACTGGGATATTGATCTGCGAGTAGAACTTTTATTTTATTCTTCTTTAAAATTGGTTTTAATAATTTTATAAAATCTGATGTTCGTTGTGTTGATGAAGAATATGTATAGGCGTATCTGGAAAAATGATCTACTAGCAGATGAAGATATTTTTTTGTAGATCGATATCCCATAAAACCACCTATTGTGTCCAGCGACATTATCTCAAATGGTCCTTTTGCCGGTCCTAATTGAGATAGTAGACCAATCTCTCTAGATCGACGAGATTTGTTTTTCTTGCATATATCGCATGTATTACAATAATCTCTAATTGACTTATCAAAATTTTGAAAATAATAAAATGGACGTATTTTTTCTATCATGAGTTGTGCACCAATATGACCATAATATATGTGAACCTTGTGTAAAATTTGTAATCCAAGTTCATGTGATATATAAATTCTCTCTCGGTTTTTTATTTTTTTGTAGATTAAATCTCCTTTTTTATAAGCATATTTATTTTTCATCATCTCTATTGTGTGGCGTTTTTGGTCTGTCTTTATGTCATCCATTTCAATCAGGTTTACAACTTTTAAAATTTCGTCATTGTTTTCAAAACACTCCAAAACTGGGTTTCTAGAAAGAGCATCTGCTTCTTTATTAGTTTTTCCAGGCATATAACGTATTGTAAAATTATATTGCGATAAATAGTACACTAAATCTCCTAATTCTTCATCAGTTCTGGCCTTGACTTTTATATTCTCTAGAGGTTTGTGGTCGGATATAACTTCAAAACGATGTCCCAGTAACCAGTACTGCCAAAACTGCAAAGCTTCTTTTACTGCCAAACATTCCAAATAAATTGCTTTCTTCTTTTTTTGTGTTGGAGTTAGTTTTTTTGAAAAATATGCAACTTGTAATAAATCCCCATTATCTTGAACCTGCTTCAAAACTGCCCCTATGCCTATGCCACTCGCATCTGTAAAAATATAGGTCTGTCGATCTGGATCAAAGATTGCCAGTATTGGACGAGTACATAAGTATTCTTTTATTTGTTCAAAGGATTTTTTACATTCTGATGTCCATTCAAATACAACATCTTTTCGTAAAAGCGAGTGAAGAGGTTCTAGAATTCTAGCATCTGGAATATATTTATAATAAAAATTGGTTTTCCCTAAAAATTGCCTTACATTTTTCTTATTCTGTGGAGTGGGGAAATCTTTTATTGCTTGGACGTTATCATAATGTGGTCGAACGAAATTAGATCCTAAAGTATGACCTAAATATTTTACTTCTGATTGTGCAAAGCAACATTTTGATAATTTTAGTTTATATCCTTCTTTCTGCATTGCCTCTAGAACTCTTCTAATATGATCTAAATGTTCGTCAAAATCTTTCGAAAATATTAATATGTCGTCTATATAATTAACACAAAAGTCTTGTAGTCCTTCTCTACGCAGAATATTTGACAGAACACGTTGAAATATTGCAGGTGATATTTTTAATCCGAAAGGTAGACGTGACCATTGATAATGACCAGATTGAGTCACAAAAGCTGTTTTGTATTTATCTTTTTCACATATTGGTATTGTCCAGAAGGCAGAATTAATATCCATTGTTGTGTACCATTTACATTTTCTAGTTTTCACTATAATGTCTTCAATTCTAGGGAATGGTTGGGATTCAGGAACAAGGATTTTATTAAGGTCTCTGAAATCAATACATAATCTAGATTTCTTTCCTTCTTCTTTTTTATATGCCAATGTAACTGGTGAAGAGTATGGTGAACTTGATTCTTCTATTAACTTATATTTTAATAGACTTTCTATCTGAGATTCAATTTCCTTTTGATCAGGCAATGAACAACGATACGGTTTCTTCGAAATATATTTGTTTTCTGTTAATTTAATATGTGCTTCATAAAATTTAGTACACCCAACATCATATTTATGCGTAGCAAATACTTGTGAAAATTGTTCAACTAAATTAGACAATTCACCTCTTTCTATTTCATTTAAATTGTTTCCCATCTTTATATTCTTTTTCTTGTCATAACTCATATTTATTTCATGTGTATTTGTTTGTAATTTATTTTTATTCTCTTCTTCAGCGTCTCTAATTTTTTCAATTTTCTTATTATCTATTCTTTGGTAAATGTTTAGTTTATCATCTTGTATTAATTTGAATTCTTGAATGGCATCTAAACCCAACAAAATATCATATGAGAACGTATTGTTTTTAATAATAATCGCTTCAATTTCTTTCGCAATCTTATTTATTCTCAAATTTAATTTTATCTTTCCGTAACTCTCGGTTGTACCATTAATCGTTTTAAATATTTGTTTCTGAATAATTTCGTATTTTATATTCTGAATTATTTTATAATTTACTAATGTTACATTTGCACCACTATCATAAATTGCTTGTATTTCTTTTACTTTATTCAGAATAACATTTAATTTAATAAGTGGTGCAATTCGTCGTTTTTTTGTTCGGATTGATCTTCATTACTTTCTGACATATTTACACTCTTCATATTAATATTCTTCTTATTTCGACATAACTCCACTGGATGATACCGACCTTGTTTTCCTAACAATTCACAAATATTGCATGGTTTTTTTTCTTGTCCAAAAATCTTACTTCGATTTTCTATTTTAGTAATATTTCCCTGATGATTATATGTTAATTCTTTCTTCGATTTCGTTATTACATTTTGATTAAATCTTCGTAATTGATTCATGAGTTTTTCAGTTGTAGTAATCTCTTCTTTATCTAATCTATCTTGAACATACAAAGGTAAACCAATAACAATATGGTTTATACGTGATTTCGTCGATATTCCAGGTTCAGTTTCTAATAGAAGACGTCCTTTCTTTAGAGCATAATCCAATATTGATCCATTTATATACCGAAAAGTGTAGGCATATCGTACCGTTTGCCAGCTTTTATCCGCATAAGTTTCTTTAAGTGATGTTTTCCATGTTTCCCATTTCTCTTTTATTGTTAATTTTGCCAAATTTATTGCATACCACTCGATTGCATTTTCTTCCAGAAATATTCTTAATACTTGAATTTTTTTCTCATCTGATGTAATATGGTGACGTATGCATTCATCTTCAAATCTCTTAATCCATTCCAAAACATTCTGGTGTCCCGAAAAATTTTCTAATACAAACAATTGTTGAACATTTGATAAATTAATAGTTTTATTTTCTTTCATTTCTAGACGAGCTGTCAATTCTTTAATCTGTCGCAATAAATCATCATTATCTTTATCTGCTGAATTTTTAACTGTTTGTTCTTCATCTAGATATTTGCCATTAAATACAAAATTTTTATCATTGTCCAAATATTGTGATACCATTTTTCCACTAAGTGTCACATTTATGTTTCTGTATTGCCCTTTCTTTATTAAACCTTTACATGCATTTTTTACTGTACTCATATTAAATAAATCTTTATGTTTCACAGCTACTTGGTCTTCTATTGGGAATTCATATACAACTTCTTCATCCAACTGTTTGATTGTTTTTATTCTCCATGTTGATTCATCTCCCTCTATTCTAATTTTTATTCTTACTGGATCCATTTCAGACAAAAAACCGATTTATAATTTTCTTTATTCAATTAAAACACTGTAGACCGATTAGTGTCTAAGAAGAATAATTTTTATTAATGTCTTGTACATTAATAACATAATATAATAATATCTTACCTAAGAAGAATCGGTTTTTACAGTCGTTTATATACTATGAATGAAATGTAGAATGAAATATAGATAATGATTATAAAATACAAATATAATCAATAACAAAATCTAAACTTGACATTTAATGTCATAACATGTAATGTTTCTAATAACTATGACAGTGGCATCACTGTTACATATATATATATATATATATATATATATATATATATATATATATATATAGGGTGAATACTGAAAACCTTGACATAGGGAAATAACATGGGAAAACAGTTTTTTGCTGTTTCCATCTGTCCCGTTAAATAAAATCGGGTGTATATGGTATCGTTAGTTAGATTACTTAATTTTGCATCTAATAAAACCAAATGTTATGTAATATGGCCTTTTCTAACTGAAATCTTTGATAAAATAAAATGTATTTTGAAGGTTATCCTTCATATTTTCGAATAAGAAACGTCAAAAACAAAATGCTCCATATCCGATTGGATACGAGGGCTTATTCATAACATAAATAATCTACAAGACCTGGTTCCAGACCACCTCGGCCCTATTTTTTTTTAAATTAAATTATACTTAAAATATCATGTTTCGAAAAATGAAATACAAAATTGTACACCAAAAACTAAATTCGAATTAATTGTTAAGTTTGACAGACAGCAAATAATAATTCTATTAAATATTTGGATTTTTTTTATTTATAAAAATATGAATAATGCTATTTTATTAAAATAGTCTGATATAATAAAGATATTTTAAGCATAATTTAATTTAAAAAAAGTAGGGCTGAGGTGGTCTCGAACCAGGTCTTGTAGGTTATTGATGTTATGAATCAGCCCTCGTATCCCCTCGGCTATGGAGCATTTTGTTTTTGACGTTTCTTATTCGAAAATATGAAGGATAACCTTCAAAATACAATTTATTTTATCAAACATTTCATATATATATAAGGAAACTGTATTTCGTGGGAATGGCAGTCAGGAACCGGGCTAATAATTTTTACGTCTTTTTAAATTTTGACAAGCTTTCGGAATCTCTTTATTCCTTCTTCAGGTCAAATTTTGGTAGAGTTATAATTTTGAAAATTGTCGACTCCATGAACGTATTTTCTCTTGGCTATTTTTTAAATTGTTGTAATTACCATTGTTGATTTTAAAAATGATTTTGTTATAATGAAATTTAAGATGAACACTGCGCCATACATAAATTTCTGTGGTCTGTAATATTTTACTAAATTATTATTTTAAAATTATAACAAAATCATTTTTAAAAATTAGCCCGATTCCTGACTGCCATTCCCACGAAATACAGTTTCCTTAACTAATTGCAGTCACAATTACCTTCAACTGATATATATATATATATATATATATATATATATATATATATATATATATATATATATATATATAAGACTAAACCACGTCCACGTCCGATCATCGTTAAATTCACAAACTATAAAGTGCGTAGTGCAGTCATAAAAAACCGCAAAAGCTTAAAAGGCACCAAAATCATTATTAAAGAAGATCTAACGAAATCCAGACTCGATCTATATAACAATGCAGTTAACAAATACGGTTTTAAAAATGTGTGGACAATTGATGGTAACATTTATTCTAAAATCAGTAGCGTAGTTAAAAAGGTTTCACGCCTAGAATTTGTATTAGATCAATAATATTATTTTTTTCGTGTTTACGAAAGTCAGTAATGACCTTTATCGTTTATAATTAATATATATTTATAACTCTTTCCTCGTTTTTTTTTTTGCATTTTACTTAACTTTTTTTCATCATTTACATATACTAAGTATTCTACGGCTGTGTTTTCTATCTCTTTTTGTCGGTTTATTAATCGAGTTGTTACTTATTGTTTATTAGTTAGTCTGGTCATTGAACTCTAAATTCTGTATTTACTTGATTCACAAATTTCTCAAGGTTTCTTTTTACACTGTTAAAAATTACCACTGTTTATTCATTTATTATTTATTTCTTTACTGATTGTTACTTACTATGCACATTTACTACCAAAATGTTAGAGGGCTGAATACCAAAACTAATGACTTCTACAATAATTGTTTTAATTCGGAATATGATTTAGTACGTCTTTCTGAAACATGGCTAAATGACAGTGTACTTAATGCAGAATTATTTAAAGATACGTATGATGTTTACCGTATTGACAGAGACGTATCCAGGAGTACAAAAATAGGAGGCGGCGGTGTCCTATGTGCAGTAAATAATGAATATAAAACAGAACGTGTTGATATTATGTTTCATCCTAACTGTCTCTCTGATATTGTTTGTGTAAAAATTCTTTCTTCTTCTAATACTCATATTTATGCATTTGTTATTTACTGTCCTCCACCACAGTCATCAGAACAATTTCACTATATGATTGAATGCCTGGAATCTGTCTCGTCAACTATCGATACAGAATTTTTAATAATCGGTGAAGTAGTATAGCAGTGAGAGAGCTAGCTCATTTGGTGGGATCTCAGGGGGTTGGAGGAGTCAGAGGGGGGTAATGAGTATTCCGGTGGCGGAGTGGGTGTCTCAGGTGTCGGTAAGGTCACTGTTCTGCAAGTGAACACGTGCAAGGTCAGATTGAGGGGGTTTGTTCTCTTGGCACACGTGTGGACACATGGGTACACCTGTTTGATGCTTGAAGATGGTGGTTGAACCCCTGAGTGTGTCAATAACCTAGTCCGTCTGCAGAACCATGGCCATAGGTCAGTGTATTACTTGAAGCACACGTGCAAGTTGCATCTGTGTGTGATGCTGGAAGAGGGTGGTTGAATAACCTAGACCATCTGCTGAACCATGGCCATAGGTCAGTGTATTACTTAAAGCACACGTGCAAGTGGCACCTGTGCGTGATGCTGGAAGTAAGACACCTGCATGATGCCGGACGATGATGGTTCAACGCCTGAATGTGTCAATAACCTAATGCGTCTGCAGGAGCATGATATTGAATTGTAGGTCAGTGTCTTATTAAAGCACACTTGCAATTTGCACCTGTACGGCGAGACTTACGGGGTGAATGTTCAAAATAGAAAATTGATACTTGTAATAAATGATTCTCTCTCGCTTTAGGATATGTTCTACGTATTGATAGATAAGAAGTGTCTTACAGGTATATTTCTGGAGACACTGACACTGCACCTGTAATATTGCAGATGCATACTAAGTCTATACGGAAGACGATGGTGGCAAGACTTGACTATTTGAATGATTAAGTGTGATACACAAGTTTAAAGGTGTATCGGAAGAACTTGAAACTGTATAGGAGTAATTATAAAAGGAATAAGAATAGTAATAAAATTATCATATTGCTTATTTATTTACAAAACAATTATTACAATCAATATATTATTAATATTACATTTTTACAAGATGCAGCTGTGACTGACTTGGTGGGTCAGTTGGTTAGCGCGCTGCAACTTGAATTGAACAGAGGCTGAGATCTCGGGTTCAAATCCAGTGTAGCCAATCTTTTTTCTAAATAAAATTTTTGTGTCTTGTCGTTTTGGTCCATGATATCACCCTGTTCAAATAAGAGTCAATGACCTCACCGAGCTACCAGTCTAGATCAAGAGAGCTTCTCGCGGGGTCTGTAATTTGAAAGGATGCCACAATGTTTCCAGGGTCTGCAAAATTTTCACAGGTTCAATCGTCCCAATAATCGCAGTCATATTGGTTCGTAATCCCACTATAAATTGTAGATCCCTTGCAGAAGTTGTAGGCTGAGAACCTCAACTACTAAGATGCAAATAATTGAGACCCTGTTCCAACTTGGAATGTAGTACCACATATGTTGATGCTACATACTTACAAACTACAATTTAATATATCTATGTTATATCCATACGGGTACGTATCCGTAAAAAGACAATTCACAATTCTTTTATCGTCATATGAACTTAAAGCTAGCTTATTTTGCTTAATTGTAAACACATTATGTTGTTTCGAAGTTATTAAGATTTGTAAATTCACAACAGACTCATTATGAAATAGACATTTGTAATAGTCTTCAAAATTTATAGACTTCATAGTGGCTTTTGTAACACCCTTTGCTTTCATACTTACTTCTTCCTTAGTACTAAGAAGCGTTTTGTATGCATACATTTTAGCTCGTAGTCCAACAAAATCTGTTATAATATTGCCATTATTTTCATCCTTCATTAAACCAACCACTTTCTTATTAGCTAATGGAATATTATAAATATTATTTAAAAGATAATCTGAAGTATCAAATTTATGTCTATCCCTTTTCATAATTTCATAAATATCAAAGTTCTTAAATAAATAAATTAAACTATCTGTATCAGTGTAACAAAGTTCAGCATTTGAATCAAAATTTTGTTTTATATAATTATAATGAAAATCATAAATATATGTTTTTGAGATGTCTAGAACCGAGAATCCAATGTAAATTGGTTTATTGAAGAGTATTGAAGTTTTATTCATTTCTATTATTATTACATCATCCTCGATTATAGAACAACTGTGAAAATTTGGTTTGGCTATTAATGCTTTGGCACCATAACGACCGTCCCACTTTGTTACTAATTTAACGATTTTATGTTTACGAACATTCTCCATAGTTTTTCCGAAAACAGCATTATTCATTAATTTAAAGAAATTCTTTTGAAATTAATTGCTTGACTTTTTTCGCAATTCCGTATTTAAATCAATATATGATTTCAACCAAGGACTTTGTTGAAACTTAAGAATTCTATGGATTTGTGTAATTTGCATTCCTAAATTAAGACATTGTTTTAAATTTTGATCATGAATAACATAATTTTTTTTATTATATAAATTTGCAACCAATTTAGACTGTTTTGAAGTAGGAGGAATAAAGTTTTCCGGACAAAGAAGTAAATCTTTGTGTAACGCATGTAAAGATTTAGGATACTCTAAATCCACTTAAAAAATGTAGCCAATATCTGAATTTTCTATTAAGTTCATTAAACCAATATTGTAGAATTCAGTTTTATCCACCCAATTAAATCCCCCGAACAGTAAATAATGACTTATTGCTGCGCCATACAAGTTATTAACATCAAAGCACATGAGATACGTTTCTTGTTCATCCGGGTTGCATAATTCATTTAAATATTTATTGTTAGCTTTCGCATAACGTTTCGAGCATTGAACTAGTCCACCGCGTATCCCTTTTTCTATGAATAATAATTTGTCTACGTCTGTTAGCAGCTCAAGTTTTATATTTGTATATTTCAACATGGCGTCAAAAGCCAAACCAGGTGCTGTATAGTAATGAAGAGCATCTAATTTGTAAGTCTGTAAACAATTATTACGGAAATTTTCAAACACATCTGCTAATAAGTGAACATCCGTTGCTAGATATAAATCCGAGTATTCTCCTAATGTTTTAATATTAAATGTTCGCCATACATTTTTGCCATGCATGTAATCCTCATCGCTAATATTTTCATCTTTCAAAGAACTATAAAAGCAATTTCGATCAGATAAACAAGGTTCATTAAATTTGACCCAGTCATCAACGTATTCATAAGGAAATACTCCTTTTCTTGTCAATAATTTAAACTGACTAATGTCTTTACAAAAAATTTTTGTTATCTGTTTCTCATCGTCTCTCAAATAAGTTGATAATTTTTCAATACTACTAGGCATAAAACGGAAGGAATCTATAAATCTAAAATTAATTTTTGTATCTTGCACGTACTTTGTAAATGAAATGTATCGTTCTTTATTAATTGGTAAAAGGGACACTCGTCCTGATAACTTTTTGGCTATATTTTTAATGATAAAATGTCCATCATAGTTACTAAGATTATGAAATACAACTGGAATTGTATGTGATTTTTTAAAATTTAAATTGCATGACTGATGTGCAGCACCACGAAAAGCCCCGGTAAAATGATTATGATCCCGAACCTTTGTTTCAATCTCCAAAATCTCTTTTCTACAAATGTAACATACTTTGGCGTTTGAATACACAATTTCATCTTCTTTAGTCATTTGTATTGGTACGGGATTTTGAAATTTTTTGTCAACAAATTGTGCAATAGTTTGAAGCTCATTTGAAAACCAGTCAATACACTGTCCACTTCTGTTTAATTTAAAATATGATAAGTTGCTACTATATGAACATTTTAAAAAATAGGCAATACTACAAGGAACATGTTTATGAATTTGAACTGAATTTTTATTTTGTTTATCTTCCGATTTTTGTAATATTGTTTCCAAGGCTGCGTATATAACGAAGGGTACGGTGTCTTGATAATGTATGTTTTTAAATTCCAAATATTTGTTATTATCATGAGGTAATTCAACCCGACATTTATTTATTAATTTACAATCAACTATGTGTGTTTCAAGAGCCGCTTTCGAGGTAAAATGATTTAAACATCTATCACAAAGAAAAAGTTTCCCATTATGATTTGATAATTGCTTACTTAAAAGTTTTGATAAGTTTTTAATCCACATATAATGGTAATTAGTAGCTTTTCGTATCTCTTGAACCCTGTCTTTATCTTCCAAGAATTCATCAACACACTCCTCGTAATCATCACCGTCGTCATTAGAGTTAGAAGAGAACATTAATAAATGAACAAATTTATCTCCCACAAATTTAGATAAATATAATGGTTCAACTCGATGCATTTCTTTATCAGATTTTTGTAAAGTATAAACATTAATAGATATTTTGTTCATATTTTCAAATTTTGGAATATTCTTTAGCTGCATCGGAAAACTTAGACCATCATACTTTAAAACTTTACTAAAATGAGGATAAGACGCCACTCGATCTGCATTTTTATTTGTAGGATATAGTGCAGAAACTATAGCCCATAAAAAGCAATAATTATCTTTATTTTTTATGTTGATTATTGCTTTTTTAGTTTTGATATCATTGGGTAATTCAATATATGTACCTCCAAAAATCGGTGTGTATGTATTAATATTAATTTTTAAATGTAAAATTTCAAATAACGCCCATCCTGAATCACGCTCTTGAAACTCTGATAATTTCAATAATATTTTGTCTACATTGTCACTAAACCACTCTCTGATACTCGTCGTTTTATTTATAATACTATTAGCCGTGTTGAAAGATTTCACTTCTACAGCACCTGTTTTGGGTAATATAAAATTAGCGTGAAACTGAAGATTAACTTTTAAATTTGAATAATTGAGAGCTTCCTTAATTTTATTAGAAAAAATTCTAAAACATTTATTTAGAAATAATTGAGGATCTTTAAAATTCAAATTTGCAATCATTCCTGTACGTATTCGAGACTCAAAACAGGATTCTAAATCTTGCCAAACTAATTTTTTAGATTGTTTCTTTAATCCAGCACCATAAATACCGCACTTCATTTGTTTTAATTTTTCCCGATAAAACTTAAATAAAGCCAAATTAGATTCCAGTTGAAATATATTACCATTATTTTCATCATATTGTTTTATAGCTCTGCTAATTAACAACACAAATTTATTAACATACTTTACCCATCGAATAAATTCGTTTTGTGTTTTTAATAGTTTAACCGCGTCGGCAAGTGTCTTTAACGCTATCGAACTAGCTTTAGCAATATTCATCTTGATTACCAAAGTGTGACTGAGGAATATGTACATGCAGTAAGTCATATTTATATATCTGCTTGAACAGAGCCGGAGTAAGTCCTCAATGAATAAATGCATGTTGTACTCGAACAGTCTAAACGTGTTCTGAGATGAATCACCAATGTTTTGATAATCGGATGAGTTCCTCTTTTTTCTTTGCAAACACACCTGTGATCTTGTATTATTATTCAGAGCGCGTACCTCTTTTCTTACAAGCTTACCTGTATTTGATGCAGCTGACTGGATATTAATTAATATTCTACTTTTAAAAAATCAGCAATTGAGTTTATGAAGTTTATTTCAACTAAAACTTCTTTGGTGATATAAAAATACAATTTTTTATTAAATGTGTAACTATATAAAACTTTTGCTAGTACAATGGATTTTTCCTTTGATGAAATGGAGAAATTGTTAAGTACCAGTGATTTTAACTGATTAGAATCTTCAACCTCAGATATGTTTAATGAATATCTGAGTTTCTTGGAAGGTTCATATCAGTCACAACAACGACAACAACAACAACAACAATCGCAAGGACAATGTCAAGAACAAACAATACAACAACCGCTACAACCAAAACAACAATTACTACAGCCAAAACAACAACAACAAAGACAACTACAACCTCAAGGACAACATCAACAAGAAGAAGAACAACAACAAAATTTAGAAATTTTAGCAGTAATTAATGAAAAATTTTGCGATTGTTGTATATGTCTTTTAATAAAAAAACACATATTTTTTAAAAAATAAATTTTAAATATATTGTGTATAATGTATTTTTCATAATTATTATTGTATGTAAAATAAATACGAGTAAAACATGATGTTCTTAAAAATTATTTATTTTCAAATAAAATATACAATTCATATAACAGTTTTATTATTTCTAAATTAATATACCTATACCATGATTGTTAGTAAAAGTAAAATTTACATATTACTAATAATATTTGTTAATAGATTATAATTAATAATTTTATCGTGTATAATTAAACAATAAGCAGTTGTATTGTCTGGCATAATCTCATTAGTCTCAAATTCTAATCGTATATCAACATTACCCGACTTCAATGTCTTACTCTGATGTGAACAATCTATAACTACCAGTGGTGCTTTTTTTATAAATTCGTAGGGTGTGTAGATAGGTTCACATAATCGATTATAATAAGACAATTGAAATTGAGTGTACATCTCATACAACATTGCCTATTGATTATTTTTAATATTCAAATTCAAATTATCATACGGATACATATCTGAGTTTAAATACAACTTAATATTAGTTAAATTGCAATGATCAAATTTACTCATATCCTTAGTTGCTTTATTTTTGCGATCTGTCTGGAATCCCACGATGACAAAACGCGGTATTTCTAATTGCGTTGTAGTTTTGATGGGCCAGGTGTGATGTTGTGTTTTCTGCAGCAGTGGATATTCATGAACTTCCCAGCTACGGAAGGCTATTTCCAAATTAACACTCCTCTCCATATACTTCATAAGTATCAGTCGTTCAGCATCAGCTACTGATATGTGTGGTATTTTCCAGTGAACCTTACTCAATTCAATTTTCACAGTTTCATCGGCGGAACTGTTTTCAATTGTATTCACATCGGTGCTATTTCGTATAAGGACTAATTCTTGTTGCAAATTTAGAATAATTTTCTTAAAATCTTCACAAAATCCTAACAACATATTGAGTGGGATGCACACATTGAAATTACCATTGGTGTCAATAATCTGCTTTGTTTTATCTTCCCAAGGGACCAGCCAGCATTTTGTAAACTTCATTTATATTATATGAGACATAACCCTTCATACATGACGTTATACCAGGATTTCGAACCCTATCAATCACTATGTCTCCAATTTCATAACGAATTTCACTAAGTAAAAACGCAAATGCATTGTTAACCAGTTTAGCTGTACTCGATACTTTGCCATCTTTTGTGAGAAGTTTACCCTCAATATACAGTAAACTGTTCCATGGAAGAGTATATAAATCTTGTTGTTGTATGGGAATACGAATCTCATCATTATTGTTTAAGGTCGTGGAAGCGTATGACTGGTGGGTGTGTTTTTCAGCATGACTGATTGAGTCATCAAATAAGGCTTTTTCTGATACATTCAGAATATTACCATTCATTTTGATGGATGCAAAGAATAATATTTTTCGATTTTTTAAATTTAATTTCAATCCAAATAATGAGAGCTTTTATACGATTTTTATGTTTACTCCTATCCAGATTGAACTTTAAAACCAAGTGATTTCAAAAACTGATAATTTTGTGATGTTATCCCTTTAACAGCCCTCTTACTAATGATACTATTCCGGTTTTGTGTTGTATTTATATGCTTGGAAATTACATTATTATGAAAATTAATTCCCATTTTGTTTCTTAAGATGTAGTCTTACCGTGATGACTTCTCCTCTAAAATTAATCAAAGCCCCGCTTTGATCCACTATATGAAGAGTTAAGTAATTTATTACTCGCGTGCTGGTTGGTAGATAAATTATTTGATTTGAAACTTCTATTATTTTGAATCCTGGCGGGACGCGTGGGAAAAATTCATGAAGAATATGAACATTTTTACTATTTGAATAAGAATTTGTAGTTATACTACACTCAATACAAATTGTATTTACTATAATAATAGAAACTGGATTATCAGATTCATGTAATTTATTTGCCTCTAATTTTCGTGGTTTAAATCCCAAAATATTTCCGATTGAATCATTTGATTCAAAATTTACTTTTTTATTGCTGCTAACTTCACATTTAAGTGTATTATTGTTTGCTATAATGTTTAATTTGGTGCCTGTATCTAACTTCGTTGTTATGAATTTGTTGATATCTTCTATTTCATAAGAACCTTCTGGAATTGTGATTATTTGATTATCAATATAAAATTTATTATTTTGATTATCAATATTTGGAATAGCATTATACACTTCAAAATTAATTAATCCTAGAACATATTCGGAATCCTCATCGAGTACAATAGGTGGGTAGAAAGTGTGAGTTATACTTGAATCTGTACCAAAAAGAGTAAATGTGTATGACATGGCGGTTCAATCGTTAATGAACAGTTTTCAATCTTGTTTGTATAGAAATGCTAAACATAAATGACCGCATTTTACACTATTATTAGGTTGGTACCTACTATAATTATAAATTATTGAACATCTGCTTCCAAAATAATGAACTTGTTCTTTTGGTGGCGCTAAGTTTCTAAAACTATCAAAATATACAACTAAATTATTTCGTTTTTTATAAGAAACCTAATGAGATCCTGGTCCATCTCTATTATCTAAATTAACAATGGCACACTCATTAGGATTTATTTGACTGGGTAATTTATCCCGCATGAAAACTCCTCTAAAATGTGGAATTTGCAGTTGTTTTGCATATTTTTGAAGATCAATATTAGTTAATGCTCGTGATGGTAACTTCACTGGTAGTTTTTTGACTGATTTAAATACAAGCCAAGCCCCTTCCGGTATGGTTTCAAGTAGAGACCTTTGCCCATGGCAATAGCCTCCATCATTTTATTATGACGCTCAGCTCCCTTTAATTGCTCCCCAGCAGCTCGCGCGTCGTTGACAGCCTTTGCGATACCTGCAGCTCCACCCCCAAGTGCGCTAAAAGCGCTCAAGCCAGCAAAAATTGGAATTAATGGAAGAAATACTCCTCTTTTCGGCACTGATATAACTCTGGGATTGTTAATTTTTCGCTTTATTCTTTTTACAGTTCGGAGAGCTATTCTCGCAGATTTATTTAAATCAAAATCACTATTGTTGGTCTTTATCGCTTTCCGCGCGCGATTAACTACATTGCGGAAGGATAAACTTTTGTTAGATTTCCTCTTTTGCACTTTTTTCTTCATGACTATTTAAAGCGTACACGTCTTACCTCTTCAACAGTTTGTAATGAACTGTGTTAATGTAACGATCATACATTGATTTATACTAAAAATGCAAATTGTAAATCAGAATCACGATCTTTATGTTAAAAATTATGACTTTAGTACTATTAGTAGTAGTAGTAGTAAACCTCGACATAGTATATTGTTGCCGAATATAATACGATGTATTATAGCCGGACCCTCAGGATGTGGTAAGACAAATGTGATGCTTGCACTTCTAGAGCATGAAAATGGCCTAAGTTTTTCAAATGTTTATGTATATTCAAAATCATTATTCCAGCCCAAATATCAACACTTAAAACTACTTCTGGAACCTATTAAAGAGATAGGTTATTTTGCTTACAATGAAAACATAGATATTGAGAAGCCCTCAAATGCAAAATGCAACTCAGTGTTTATATTTGATGATGTGGCATGTGATAAACAGGATGTAATAAGAGAATATTTTAGTATGGGTCGCCACAAGGCTATAGACTGTTTTTATTTATGTCAAACTTATACCAGAATCCCTAAACATCTCATTCGGGATAATGCCAACTTATTCATAATATTCAAACAAGATGATTTGAATTTGAAATATGTATACACTGATCATGTGAATACAGATATGTCATATGAAAAGTTTAAGGACGTCTGTTCTTTTTGCTGGCGAAACAAGTACGGGTTTCTAGTCATTGATAAAGAAAGTGATTTTCAAAAAGGGCGTTATCGTAAAGGTTTTGATCAGTACATTATAATAAATAATAGTGACATGAGCTAGTGGATGGCACTTATTATTCAGTTACCACGAGGTAAACATCTACTAAACTCTTTCGGAAACAACAAAGATCTGATTAAAAACCGGAACAGATTGATTTTCAAATTACACTTATTTGACTATACAGCTACCAGACATTGACCTGGTTATGCATTGGTTATCTGTAATTGTTGCAGTTTTTTTACCTGTTTGTTAAAATATCAGCTCTGTTTATCTGAACATCCATATTAGCTTGTGTTCGACCTTGAACCTGTAAAAACTTGTTACGATACAGCTGTTTCGCAGTTATTGAACTGATTATCTTTGACAACTGTTTCAACAAGCTACCAGACATTAATCAGGTTATGCGTTGGTTATCTGTAATTGTATCAATTTTTTACCTGTTTATTCAAATATCAGCTCTGTTTATCTGAACATCCATATTAGCTGGTGTACGACCTTGAACCTGTAAAAACTTGTTACGATACAGCTGTTTCACAGTTATTGAATTGATTATATGTTCCGACTGGTTCAACATACCTTTTGTTAATTAAAATGAATGCAAGATTAACGAAAGATATAATTAATACTCGAAATATTATTAAACAAAAGCTTAAGAACCTTAGGCTTGGTGCACTTCATAAACCAGTAGAATTAGAATCACAGTATAAACCAATAATAAAATCTTTACAAGATATTGCGGTTAATTTACCAATAGCAAATATAAAACAAGAAGTCAAAAGTGAATCGAAAATGGACATAACAAAGGATGAACAAATACCTGAAAAAAAATGAAATTTTATCAGGTCCTAAATTTTTAGAAACAAGTGTAGTAGCAGAATCAGTGGATGACGATGTGAACGATGATGTATTTACTGACAATCAGTCAACAATCATCGAAGACCACCCATCAATAACAAGAGACGATATAATGAATTTAACTCGTAAAGCCTCGTTCAAGGACTATTTAGATCAGTATGATCCATTACCACGACAATATATTGAAGAAATGTTGACAGACGAAAAAGATTCATTTGATTTCAAGTACGGTGTGCAACATGATGCGGGAACTGAAAAATTTTATATAGGTGATTCTGAGGTACAAATTGATGGGAAAGATTTAATTGTGCAGAAGATAAAGTATTTAGGAACACCAGGTTTATACGAGTTGTTATTTAAGAAACATCCAGTAGGATATAATCGCGCTGATGAAAAAAATTATATTGATATAGTGAAAAGAACTAATGCAGCCCGTCGACACTATAGTGATGATGAGAAGTTGTCAGGGATAAGATCTTATAAATACACATCCATTATTGCTCCAAAATTTGACACTCAAAGAAGAGTTCTTTTAGCTTCTAGAAGATTGGGCTCAATATCTAAGGAAAAAAAATCAGGTGGAAATTATTTTGAAAAATTTGTCAATAAAAAAATAGAGTACGTATATTGGGATAACATTAATGAACTGGTTAACAGATTGCGGCTCTTAATTGCATCACGTGATGCCGGACATACAGGCCACGGAAATGAAATTATATCCATTATTGAGGAGTTGAAAGAAGCGAAAGTTATAGAATAGTGTCATTTCAATAATGACTCTCGACAAATTCGGACGACATATTAAGCATCATAAAATTAGGAAACATATCAACAAAAGAGTGGACACTCTGTCCCACGAATTAAATTCATTAATTCGGTTAAATAATGATAAATTCAAATTAGAATTAGATAACAAAATTACTAACATTAAAAATAATTTTGAAGTACAATTAACTAAATTAAAAAATAATCTGAAATCTGTTATTATTTTTAATTTAGCATTAGAATTGAAATATAATTTATATAAAATTAATAATTTAGATGTTTATAATTTTCCATGTTCAGGAAAAGTTCTTCAAGTTCAATTTAGTGATCCCAAAGTATTCCTAAATTATCGTATTAAAAATGAGCGTCATCGAGTTTCAAATATAATCAATAGAAGTATTATTCAAGGTGATTCTTTAGAAATATTTCCTGGGCCAGTAAGTAAAAATCCCCCCCTACATTTACATATTGAAATTATATTTGAAACACCTGTTTATTATGTCGAAAATTAAACGTGGAATTGTAGAAGAATTACACAGACCTGCTCGAGTTAATTTTCCAAGAAGACGAGTAATTGTTAAAGGAATAGATGATTTTTTACAAGCAGATTTGGTAGAAATGATTCCTTACGCTAGAATGAACAGAGGATATCGATACATTTTAGTTGTTATTGATGTTTTCTCCAAGTTTTTGTGGACCAAACCTGTTAAAAACAAAACAGGTTCAGAAATTTCGACAGCTATGAAATGTATTTTGTTCAATAGTAGTCGAAAACCGAGAAATTTGCAAACTGATCTGGGAAAAGAATTTTATAATAAAGATTTCCAAAATTTAATGAAAAAAAAATAATATAAATCATTATTCAACTTATAGTACTATGAAGGCATCGGTTGTTGAACGTGTTAATCGTACTTTGAAATCAATGATGTGGAAAGAGTTTAGTTTACAAGGTACATACAAGTAGCTGAATTTATTACCTACACTTACGGAAAAGTATAATAATACAAAACATAGGACAATTCTGATGAAACCCTTAGATGTTAGTAAAAAGAATGAAAAATTACTTCTTGACAGTGCTTACAGTAAAATAAAAACAGTTACTAAACCAAAATTTAATGTCGGAAATTTTGTGCGTATAAGTAAACATAAAGAGGCGTTTGCAAAGGGCTATACTCCTAATTGGTCTAATGAAATTTTTATAATTCATTTAATTCAGTTAACCAATCCCATCACATATGTTCTTAAAGATCAGTCAGGGCAAATTATTAAAGGAGGCTTTTATGAATATGATTTACAAAAAGCTAAGTATCCAGATATATACTTAGTGAAAAAAATTTTGAAGAAGAAAGGTAATATGGTTTATGTTAAGTGGCTTGGGTTTGATAATAAATATAATAGTTGGATAAGTAAATCTAATGTGGAATGAATATATGAGTGAGAGAGAGAGGGGAATTGTGTTGTGGGGGGTGTAGTTCATCATTGAGTATAAAAGTCAACTATTGGATTTTATAGTCATTTGTTTTCTGAACGTTAACCGGTAGAAATATGTCTATTTTCATAGTTGATTTACAAGGATATGAAATATTTAATAAAAACAATGGAGTAGATTTTATTTGTAAAGAAATTGCAGTTTTAAATATTAACACTGACTTATGCAAATCAGAAATATTTTTACCACCATATCATTGGACTAAATTAAGTTCAAAAAGTAGAAAGAATATAGTTTGGTTAATTAAAAAACATCATAATTTAAATTGGAGTTCTGGTACGACACCTTATCGTCATTTAAAGAGTATAGTGAAATCTTGGCTAAACTGTACTGAAACTATATACGTAAAAGGAAATGAAAAAGTAGAATGGTTAGGCAATATATTAGAATCACATATGTCAAAAATTATAGATGTTGAAAATTTGGATTGTCCTAATTTGCAAAATATATGTGAACCTTTGAAATTAAATATATGTAATTTACATACAGAAAACTGTGCTGTGCGTAATGTTCATGCGCTATATAATTGGTATAAACAGCGCTTTACTTTATATGCATCGTTTAAAAAGTTTTATGAATGTGGAATTTTACATTTTATGCTAGGAGAAGAAATTTCTCAACTTCCAATGGAGTTTGTTATGGTTTTCGCCTGTAATCAAATTGATACCCACTGGGACAAATTTCCGAAACAATGGCAGGATAATCCGGAGTTTCAGAAATATCGACGCTGTGTGGACCACATACTGATCGATGACCATAATGATGATCAAATTGGAAATGTATACTCCATTAAAAAGTATTGTGTTGAATGTAATAAAATGTAATATAATATAATTTTGTATCGCAAATTGTAATTAAATAGATGTAAAATAAATTTTATTTTAAAATATTGGCTGTTTTTATTGTTACATTTATGTCCCACAATTTTTGCAAAAAGGATGAAGCGGAAGGGATGATGATGGTTTTGTAGCTGACAATTGATTAAAACCATATAATATTTTACACATTTATTGACACATAATTATTACTACTACAATAGATTACAAAGATTTATTTCCTACAGTTTAAATAATTTTTAATTTTATTTTCTAAAACATAACTAATAATAAGTGAATAATACATTTCTAACTTTAATTTAAACCTCTGCCGATCCCTTGCACACTGTTCCCAATCACCTCTTCGAGCTGCCCGGTAGGCGTAGTCCCACTTCACCAGGAGTTGTATTTCAGTTTCTTCTCTGAACCGCACTTTCATCAATAGTGAACAGTGTTATATAAGCTGTATATTTATTTATACTCTGTATCCATCATTTATATTAAAATATTTGAATTTTTTATTAAAATTTTTTAAAATACAGTAATTGTGAATATCTTTTTTTAAAATTTTTAGTTTTTTCAAATGTGTATTTATGTTAATAATAAAATTGTTATTAAAATTTACTTTATGCGTCAATGTTTTACAGTCCCTCAGAAGACAACTCGTACTTTTCGTATGTGACATCTTCTTTACAGTGAACCAAATTCTAGATCCACAATTTTACCAATCTTTCCTTTGGACACCACATAGAGTTTTCCTGCCTCGGCTTGCTCGTTACCGCTTACTATCTGCTCATCTGATAGTTTATTGAACCGTGCCCCCAAAAACAATATGTTGTTCTCTAGTTCGAGAACAATTTTTTCACCGTAGGTAGTAGATACACGTTTAATATTATAAACTTGATACTTCTTGTCCTTTTCTAAATCTGTTAGAGATATGGTTTCTTTTACTTGAGCTACTTTATTAAAGACTTCAAAAATACTGGCAGACATGTTTATATTATTGTTATCAAACGTTGAATGTCTTGATCTAAACTAAATCAAATGTAATATATATCATTACTTTATATTAAAAAATACCCCCACTACTAGTACAACTCTATGTCAGATTAGTTTATTGATACACTTAGGTGTTCAACCACTCTCTTCCAGCATCGCACACATACACAAATACACAGGTGTAACTTACGCGTTTGTAAGACATTGATCTCCTCCAGCATCATGCACTTGCAAATTACAGGTGTGTCTTCAACGTAAAAGTCAATGCCAATTTTCTATTTTGAACATTCACCCCGTAAGTCTCGCCGTGCAGGTGCAAATTGCAAGTGTGCTTTAATAAGACACTGATCTACAATTCAATATCATGCTCCTGCAGACGCATTAGGTTATTGACACATTCAGGCGTTGAACCATCATCGTCCGGCATCATGCAGGTGTCTTACTTCCGGCATCGCGCACAAGTGCAACTTGCACGTGTGCTTTAAGTAATACACTGACCTATGGCAATGGTTCAGCAGACGGTCTAGGTTATTCAACCACCCACTTCCAGCATCACGCACAGGTGCCACTTGCACGTGTGCTTCAAGTAATACGCTGACTTATGGCCATGGTTCTGCAGACGGACTAGGTTATTCAACCACCCACTTCCAGCATCACGTACAGGTGCCACTTGCACGTGTGCTTTAAGTAATACACTGACCTACGGCAATGGTTCAGCAGACGGTCTAGGTTATTCAACCACCCTCTTCCAGCATCACAGACAGTTGCAACTTGCACGTGTGCTTTAAGTAATACACTGACCTATGGCCATGGTTCTGCAGACGGACTAGGTTATTGACACACTCAGGGGTTCAACTATCATCTTTAAGCATCAAACAGGTGTACTCATGTGTCCACACGTCTGCCAAGAGAACAAACCCCCTCAATCTGACCTTGCACGTGTTCACGTGCAGAACAGTGACTTTACCGACACCTGAGACCCCCACTCCGCCACTGGAATACTTATTACCCCCCTCTGACTCCTCCAACTCCCTGAGATCCCACCAAATGAGCTAGCTCTCTCACTGCTATACTACTCGGTGATGCAAATATCACACACCTTGTTGATTATATAACTTGTAGGCGTACAGATAATTTTGTTACTTCCTTTCTAAATTTATGTGCTTTTTCAAATGCTAGAAACTACAATACTATTACCAATTCCAATAACAGAATTCTTGATATTGTTGCCTCAAATAAATATTGCACAGTTGTTCAAAACCTTGATCCCTTCGTTGACGAAGATTCACAGCATCCTACTCTATCAATTACTTTTTCCTTCCAGCCCCATTATTCATACCCTTTCGCCACATTTAATCATTCTCTAAATAATTATAATTTTCGGTTATGCAACTTCAATCTTTTGTATTTTTCTCTCTCTAATGTCGACTGGACACCTCTGTATTCTTGTGAAGATGTAGACACAGCATTTTCTAAATTCTATGAAGTACTATATGATATTTTCAATAAATGTGTTCCTATTACTACACGTAAACACTCTAAATATCCACCGTGGTTCACTCCTCAAATAATCAAAAATATGAAGTTAAAATCTGAACTACGCAAACTATACCAGATTCATAAACATGATCAGTACTTGATAGAATTAAAAAAAAAAATGCTCAGGTTAAAAAGGACATTAAAATTGAACATTCAAAATATCTAGCTTACATAGAAAATTCCATTTCAACTGATCCCACTAAACTGTGGTCATATATTAACAATAAAAAAAATACTACACGTATTCCTGGTAGCATGCATTTTGAAGATCGAATGTTCAATTGTACACCTGATATCGTCCAAGGCTTCGCAGATTTTTTTGCCAGTGCTTATTCTGAACCTGATATAAATATTAACCCCACTTCAACTCCCCGACAATCTACCTGCATACATAATCAAGGAATGTGATGATCATTTTATAGCTTCACTAAAATTTCTATATAATTTGGCAATAAAAAAAACCAACTTGTTTGAAAAAATCATTCATTACGCCCATTTTTAAATCAGGAGATAAAGCGGATATTTCTAATTACCGACCTATTGCCATCTTATCTAACATCTCAAAAATTTTTGAATCTATCATATACAAACACATATACAATTCTGTACAAAAATCTATCTCCATCTTTCAACATGGATTTGTCAATAGTACCACGAATTTAATGAATTTTACAGAAAAAGCACTGATCCTTCTACATGACAACAATCAGGTGGATGTCAGTTATACAGATTTTGCGAAGGCCTTTGATCGTATTAACCATAGCATTCTTCTTCATAAACTAGATGTGAATTTTCAATTTTCGAATGACCTTCTTGCATTCTTTAAATCCTATTTAACTAATCGCACATTATGTGTTAAATATAACAATTTTATTTCTATATCCTACGTCCCCACCTCCGGAGTTCCACAAGGCTCTAATTTAGGTCCTCTCCTATTCATTCTGTTTATTAATGACATTGTCAATTTTATCAAATATTCCGAAGTTGTGTTATACGCTGATGATGTTAAACTCTTCCGAAAAATTAATTCAATAAATGATTGCATTCTTCTACAATCTGATATAAACAATTTATTAACATGGTGTCGGTCATCCAAACTATTCTTTAATTTCAGTAAGTGTAAAATAATGAGTTACTTCGTAAAGAAATTTGTTTATACTTATGTATATAAAATGGAAAGCACAATGCTTGGTAGAGTAATGCAGTATAAGGACCTTGGCGTAATTTTAGACTCGAAATTATCCTTCAACCATCACATTAACTATATTATTACTAACGCTCACAAAAATTTAGGTTTTATTATAAGAAATAGTAAATCGTTTAAAAATATATTAACTTTAAAAAATCTATATTTTGCCTTTGTTAGATCAAAACTAGAATATTGTCTGCAAGTGTGGCTTCCAATATACAACAAAAATATTTATAACCTTGAATCAATTCAACGAAAATTCCTGAAACTCTGTTTTCTTCGAATACATGGACATTATCCTAGTTTTGATTACAATTATAATGATCTTCTCAAACAATTTAATTTTGTTACTTTGTCATCCAGACGCAAGATTCAATGCACTATGTATTTGTATAAACTACTAAATGGGAATATAGATGACCCAGTCAGTCTTGCTAAAATTCCATTTAATGTGCCAAGGACTTCTTCTAGGACTAATAATCTTTTTAAATTACCATTTGTAAGAACTAATTACGAATCAAAATCCCCGATACGTCAACTATGTTCTATACTTAACAATATAATTTGTTCAAAATGTAGAGTAGAATTAGATATATTTCACGACTCGTTAATTAAATTTTAAAAAACAGTCACAGCTACTTTTTCAGTATAGTTTGATTGTTATTGTATATATTCATATATCGATTATTTTCATGTTTACTTGTGACATTTATGATATTATCTTTTGTATAACTATCCTATAATTGGGAACTCGTATCCTGTTGGATTGATTTTAATAAATAAATATTTTGTCGCTGTTATTATATATCTAAGTTTGTATGTTTTTATTGTCTCATATTTTATTATCCTTGTTTCTTCAGTTTTAGTGTTCTCATCTTTACTCATTTTTTTATTTCTTGCTTCTACGAGAAAGTGTTCGCTGAAGATTTCTGGACCACGCCTCACTCTGCAATCCTGTACTAAATTTCTCTTTATGTTTTCCACAACTATATACTCTATTATTCATCTATCTTCTTCTCTTGGCCCTTGTCTAGTGTATTAATGTACATTTTTATGTTGAAAAAACGTATTAGTAATTAACAAGTCATTTAATATACAGTAGTCTATCAGTCTTCTTCCGTTATTATTTCTTCGGTTTTCTCCATATATCTCCACTGTATTTGCAGTGTTTTCATCTCGTATGACTACTCCGATTACATAAATTTCCCCTTTACTATTCTCTGCAACTAGATTTAATTCTTCCCAAAATTTGTCTTTTATGTCAACTAACTCATCTTCATCCGGTCTATATATTATTATTATTGTTTTTTCACTTTCTTTTTCAATTTTCAACTGGATTTTTAGGATCCTCTCACTACATCCTTCCCAGGAGGACTGCACGTAGTATATTAACTTTTTATTTACTAGGCAAGCTACTCCTGCTACTGCTCTGTTTTCTTTCGGCACTCCACTGTATATCAACATATGCTCATTATTTACAATTATTTCTCCCCTAAAGCATGAATATGAATGTTTTAACAAAAATATCCATTTCAAGAATAGGTAAGATCTGACTTTTTTTTAATAATTCTTTATCATATTTTAGCTAAAAGAAAACATTGCAACAAGAAAATTGCTATTTCAAGTGTGGTAGGTATTCTAGAATCCAGCCCATGAAGTTTACAATATACAACGTATTCATTAAAATGGCACCCGAAAACTGAATGTTTATTATCTGATTGGTACCATGTTTTGGTCACTATTGTATTACCAATGCTTGAAACCATCCATAGTATAGATCCTAAACCATGAATATGAATGTTCTAACAAAAATATCCATTTCAAGAATAGGTAAAACCTGACTTTATTTTTGAAAAAAATCATATAAATATTTGCTTCTGCACCCGAATTTTATAATTCTTCATCTTATTTTAGTTAAAAGAAAACATTGCAAACAAGAAAATTGCTATTTCAAGTGTGGTAGGTATTCTAGAATGCAGCCCATGTAGCTTACAATATACAACGTATTCATCAAGAATAGGTAAAATCTGACTTTATTTTTGTAAAAAATCATATACATATTTGCTTCCGCGCCCGAATTTTATAATTCTTAATCATATTTTAGCTAAAAGAAAACATTGCAACAAGGAAATTGCTACTTCAAGTATGGTAGGTATTATAGAATTCAACCCATGTAGCTTACAATATACAACGTATTCATTAAAATGACACCCGATTATTGAATGTTTATTATCTGATTGCTACCACGTTTTTTGTCACTTTTGCATGTTCAATGCTTAAAACCATTCATAGTATAGATCCAAAAGCATGAATATGAATGTATTAACAAAAATATCCATTTCAAGAATAGGTAAAATCTGACATTATTTTTGTAAAAAATTAAATAAATATTTGCTTCCGCGTCCGAATTTTATAATTCTTCATCATAATTTAGCTAAAAGAAAACATTGCAACAAGAAAATTGCTGTTTCGAGTGTTAGTTATTCTAGAATCCAGCCCATTTAGCTTACAAAACACACCGTATTCATCGAGAATAGGTAAAATCTGATTTTATTTTTGTAAAACATCATATACATATTTGCTTCCGCGCCCGAATTTTATAATTCTTCATCATATGTTAGCTAAAAGAAAACATTGCAACAAGAAAATTGCTACTTTAAGTATGGTAGGTATTATAGAATCCAACCCATGAGGCTTACAATATACAACGTATTCATTAAAATGACACCCGATTATTGAATGTTTATTATCTGATTGATACCACGTTTTTTGTCTCTTTTGCATGTCCAATGCTTAAAACCATTTATAGCATAGATCCTAAAGCATGAATAAGAATGTTTTAACAAAAATATCCATTTCAAGAATAGGTAAAACGTGACTTTTTTTTGTAAAATATTTTATAAATATTTGCTTCCGCGCCCGAATTTTATAATTTGTCATCATATTTTAGCTAAAAGAAAACATTGCAACAAGAAAATTGCTATTTCAAGTGCGGTAGGTATTTTAGAATCCAGCCCATGTAGTTTACAATATACAACGTATTCATTAAAATAGCACCCTAAAATTGAATGTTTATTATCTGATTAGTACCATGTTTTGGTCACTTTTGTATGTCCAATGCTTAAAAACATCCATAGTATAGATCCTAAAGCATGAATATGAATGTTTTAACAAAAATATCCATTTCAAGAATAGGTAAAATCTGACTTTATATTTGTTAAAAATCATATAAATATTTGTTTCCGCGCCCGAATTTTATAATTCTTTATCATATTTTAGGTAAAAGAAAACATTGCAACAAGAAAATTGCTATTTCAAGTGTGGTAGGTATTCTAAAATCCAGCCCATGTAGCTTACAATATACAACGTAATCATTAAAATGACATCTGAAAATTGAATGTTTATTATCTGATTGGGACCACTTTTTGGTCACTTTTGCATGTCTAATGCTAAAATTAACCATAGTAGAGATCCTAAAGCATGAATATGAATGTTTTAACAAAAATATGCATTTCAAGAATAGGTGAAATCTGACTATATTTTTGTAAAAATTCATATAAATATTTGTTTCCGTGCCCGAATTTTATAATTTTTATCATATTTTAGCTAAAAGAAAACATTGCAACAAGAAAATTGCTATTTCAAGTGTGGTAGGTATTCTAGAATCCAGCCCATGTAACTTACAATATACAACGTATTCATCAAGAATAGGTAAAATCTGACTTAATTTTTGTAAAAAATCATATAAATATTTGCTTCAGCGCCTGAATTTTATAGTCTTTTATCATATTTTAGCTAAAAGAAACCATTGCAACAAGAAAATTGATATTTCAAGTGTGGTTAGTATTCTAGAATCCAGCCTATGTAGCTTACATTATACAATGTATTCATCAAGAATAGGTAAAATCTGACTTTTGTTTTGGTAAAAAATCATACAAATATTTGCTTCTGCGCCCAAATTTGATAATTTTTTATCATATTTTAGCTAAAAGAAAACATTGCAACAAGAAAATTGCTATTTCAGGTGTTTTAGGTATTCTAAAATCCAGCCCATGTAGCTATCATTATACAATGATTACAAAATGAAATGTTTATTATCTGATTGGTACCACGTTTTGGTCACCTTTGCATGTCCAATGCTTAAAACCATTCATAATATAGATCCTAAATCATAAATATGAATGTTTTAACAAAAATATCCATTTCAAGAATAGGTAAAATCTGACTTTAATTTTGTAAAAAATCATATAAATATTTGCTTCCGCGCCCAAATTTTATAATTCTTTATCATAGTTTAGCTAAAAGAAAACATTGCAACGGGAAAATTGCTATTTCAAGTGTGGTAGGTATTCTAGAATCCAGCCCATGTAGCTTACAATATACAACGTATTCATCAAGAATAGGTAAAATCTGATTTTATTTTTGTAAGAAATCATATTAATATTTGCTTCCGCGCCCGAATTTTATAATTCTTCATCATATTTTAGCTAAAAGAAAACATTGCAACAAGTAAATTGCTATTTTACGTGTGGTAGGTATTCTAGAATCCAGCCAATGTAGCCTACAATATACAACGTATTCATCTAGAATAGGTAAAATCTGAGAAAATTGCTATTTCAAGTGTGGTAGGTATTATAGAATGCAGCCCATGTTTCTTACAATATACAACGTATTTATTAAAATGACACCCGATTATTGAATGTTTATTATCTGATTGCTACCACGTTTTTTGTCACTTTTGCATGTTCAATGCTTAAAACCATTCATAGTATAGATCCAAAAGCATGAATATGAATGTATTAACAAAAATATCCATTTCAAGAATAGGTAAAATCTGACATTATTTTTGTAAAAAATTAAATAAATATTTGCTTCCGCGTCCGAATTTTATAATTCTTCATCATAATTTAGCTAAAAGAAAACATTGCAACAAGAAAATTGCTGTTTCGAGTGTGTTAGTTATTCTAGAATCCAGCCCATTTAGCTTACAAAACACACCGTATTCATCGAGAATAGGTAAAATCTGATTTTATTTTTGTAAAAAATCATATACATATTTGCTTCCGCGCCCGAATTTTATAATTCTTCATCATATGTTAGCTAAAAGAAAACATTGCAACAAGAAAATTGCTACTTTAAGTATGGTAGGTATTATAGAATCCAACCCATGAGGCTTACAATATACAACGTATTCATTAAAATGACACCCGATTATTGAATGTTTATTATCTGATTGATACCACGTTTTTTGTCTCTTTTGCATGTCCAATGCTTAAAACCATTTATAGCATAGATCCTAAAGCATGAATAAGAATGTTTTAACAAAAATATCCATTTCAAGAATAGGTAAAATGTGACTTTTTTTTGTAAAATATTTTATAAATATTTGTTTCCGCGCCCGAATTTTATAATTTGTCATCATATTTTAGCTAAAAGAAAACATTGCAACAAGAAAATTGCTATTTCAAGTGCGGTAGGTATTTTAGAATCCAGCCCATGTAGTTTACAATATACAACGTATTCATTAAAATAGCACCCGAAAATTGAATGTTTATTATCTGATTAGTACCATGTTTTGGTCACTTTTGTATGTCCAATGCTTAAAAACATCCATAGTATAGATCCTAAAGCATGAATATGAATGTTTTAACAAAAATATCCATTTCAAGAATAGGTAAAATCTGACTTTATATTTGTTAAAAATCATATAAATATTTGTTTCCGCGCCCGAATTTTATAATTCTTTATCATATTTTAGGTAAAAGAAAACATTGCAACAAGAAAATTGCTATTTCAAGTGTGGTAGGTATTCTAAAATCCAGCCCATGTAGCTTACAATATACAACGTAATCATTAAAATGACATCTGAAAATTGAATGTTTATTATCTGATTGGTACCACTTTTTGGTCACTTTTGCATGTCTAATGCTAAAATTATCCATAGTAGAGATCCTAAAGCATGAATATGAATGTTTTAACAAAAATATCCATTTCAAGAATAGGTGAAATCTGACTTAATTTTTGTAAAAAATCATATAAATATTTGCTTCAGCGCCTGAATTTTATAGTCTTTTATCATATTTTAGCTAAAAGAAACCATTGCAACAAGAAAATTGATATTTCAAGTGTGGTAAGTATTCTAGAATCCAGCCTATGTAGCTTACATTATACAATGTATTCATCAAGAATAGGTAAAATCTGACTTTTGTTTTGGTAAAAAATCATACAAATATTTGCTTCTGCGCTCAAATTTGATAATTTTTTATCATATTTTAGCTAAAAGAAAACATTGCAACAAGAAAATTGCTATTTCAGGTGTTTTAGGTATTCTAAAATCCAGCCCATGTAGCTATCATTATACAATGATTACAAAATGAAATGTTTATTATCTGATTGGTACCACGTTTTGGTCACCTTTGCATGTCCAATGCTTAAAACCATTCATAATATAGATCCTAAATCATAAATATGAATGTTTTAACAAAAATATCCATTTCAAGAATAGGTAAAATCTGACTTTAATTTTGTAAAAAATCATATAAATATTTGCTTCCGCGCCCAAATTTTATAATTCTTTATCATAGTTTAGCTAAAAGAAAACATTGCAACAGGAAAATTGCTATTTTACGTGTGGTAGGTATTCTAGAATCCAGCCAATGTAGCCTACAATATACAACGTATTCATCTAGAATAGGTAAAATCTGAGAAAATTGCTATTTCAAGTGTGGTAGGTATTCTAGAATTCAGCCCATGTTTCTTAAAATATACAATGTATTCATTAAAATGATACCTGAAAATTTAATGTTTATTATCTGATTGGTACCACGTTTTGTTCACTTTTGGATGTCTATTGCTTAAAACCATCCATAGTATAGATCCTAATGCAAGAATATGAATGTTTTAACAAAAATATCCATTTCAAGAATAGGTAAAATCTGACTTTAATTTTGTAAAATATCATATAAATATTTACTTCCGCACCCGAATTTTATAATTCTTCATCATATTTTAGCTAAAAGAAAACATAGCAACAAGAAAATTGCTATTTCAAGTGTGGTAGGTATTCTAGAATCCAGCCCATGTAGCTTACAATATACAACGTATTCATCAAGAATAGGTAAAATCTGACTTTATTTTTGTAAAAAATCATAGTAATATTTGCATCCGCGCCCGAATTTTATAATTCTTCATCATATTTTAGCTAAAAGAAAACATTGCAACAAGAAAATTGCTATTTTAAGTGTGGTAGGTATTCTAGAATCCAGCCAGTGTAGCTTACAATATACAACGTATTCATCTAGAACAGGTAAAATCTGAGAAAATTGCTATTTCAAGTGTGGTAGGTATTCTAGAATCCAGCCCATGTAGCTTACAATATACAAGGTATTCATCAAGAATAGGTAAAATCTGATTTAATTTTTGTAAAAAATCATATACATATTTGCTTCCGCGCCCGAATTTTATAATTCTTCATCATATATTAGCTAAAATAAAACATTGCAACAAGAAAATTGCTACTTCAAGTATGGTAGGTATTATAGAATCCAACCCATTTAGCTTACAATATACAACGTATTCATTAAAATGACACCCGATTATTGAATGTTTATTATCTGATTGATACCACGTTTTTTGTCTCTTTTGCATGTCCAATGCTTAAAATCATTTATAGCATAGATCCTAAAGCATGAATATGAATGTTTTAACAAAAATATCCATTTCAAGAATAGGTAAAATCTGACTTTTTTTTGTAAAATATTTTATAAATATTTGCTTCCGCGCCCGAATTTTATAATTCTTTATCATATTTTAGCTAAAAGAAAACATTGCAACAAGAAAATTTCTATTTCAAGTGTGGTTGGTATTCTACAATTCAGCCCATGTAGCTTACAAATATACAACGTATTTATCAAGAATAGGTAAAATCTGACTTTATTTTTGTAAAAAATCATATAAATATTTGCTTCCGCGTCCGAATTTTATAATTCTTCATCATATTTTAGCTAAAAGAAAACATTGCAACAAGAAAATTGCTATTTTAAGTGTGGTAGGTATTCTAGAAACCAGCCAATGTAGCTTACAATATACAACGTATTCATGTAGAATAGGTAAAATCTGAGAAAATTGCTATTTTAAGTGTGGTAGGTATTCTAGAATTCAGCCCATGTATTTTACAATATACAACGTATTTATTAAAATGATACCCGAAAATTTAATGTTTATTATCTGATTGGTACCACGTTTTGGTCACTTTTGCATGTCTATTGCTTAAAACCAACCATAGAATAGATCCTAATGCAAGAATATGAAAGTTTTAACAAAAATATCCATTTCAAGAATAGGTAAAATCTGACTTTAATTTTGTAAAAAATCATATAAATATTTGCTTCCGCACCCGAATTTTATAATTCTTCATCATATTTTAGCTAAAAGAAAACATTGCAACAAGAAAATTGCTATTTCAAGTGTGGTAGGTATTCTAGAATCCAGCCCATGTAGCTTACAATATACAACGTATTCATCAAGAATAGGTAAAATCTGACTTTATTTTGTAAAAAATCATATAAATATTTGCTTCCGCGCCTGAATTTTTAATTCTTCATCATATTTTAGCTAAAAGAAAACATTGCAACAAGAAAATTGCTATTTTAAGTGTGGTAGGTATACTAGAATCCAGCCAATGTAGCTTACAATATACAACGTATTCATCTAGAACAGGTAAAATCTGAGAAAATTGCTATTTCAAGTGTGGTAGGTATTCTAGAATCCAGCCCATGTAGCTTACAATATACAAGGTATTCATCAAGAATAGGTAATTCTGTATCATATTTTATTTTTGGAAAAAAATCATATACATATTTGCTTCCGCGCCCGAATTTTATATTTCTTCATCATATTTTAGCTAAAAGAAAACATTGCAACAAGAAAATTGCTATTTCAAGTGTGGTAGGTATTTTAGAATCCAGCCCATGTAGTTTACAATATACAACGTATTCATTAAAATAGCTCCCGAAAATTGAATGTTTATTATCTGATTGTACCATGTTTTGGTCACTTTTGTATGTCCAATGCTTAAAAACATTCATAGTATAGATCCTAAAGCATGAATATGAATGTTTTAACAAAAATATCCATTTCAAGAATAGGTAAAATCTGACTTTATTTTTGTAAAAAATCATATAAATATTTGCTTCCGCGTCCGAATTTTATAATTTTTCATCTTATTTTAGGTAAAGGAAAACAATGCAACAAGAAAATTGCTATATCAAGTTTGGTAGGTATTCTAGTTTACAGCCCATGTATCTTACAATATACAACGTATTCATCAAGAATAGGTAAAATCTGACTTTATTTTGTAAAAAATCATATAAATATTTGCTTCCGCGCCTGAATTTTATAATTCTTCATCATAATTTAGCTAAAAGAAAACATTGCAACAAGAAAATTGCTATTTCAAGTGTGGTAGGTATTCTAGAATCCAGCCCATGTAGCTTACAATATACAACGTATTCATCAAGAATAGGTAAAATCTGACTTCATTTTAGTAAAAAATCATATAAATATTTGCTTCCGCGCCCGAATTTTATAATTCTACATCATATTTTTGCTAATAGAAAACATTGCAACAAGAAAATTGTTATTTCAAGTGTGGTAGGTATTCTAGAATCCAGCCCATGTAGCTTTACAATATACAACGTATTCATTCAAATGACATCCGAAAATTGAATGTTTATTATCTGATTGGTGCCACGTTTTGGTCACTTTTGCATGTCCAATGCTTAAAACCATCCATTGTATAGATCCTAAAGCATGAATATGAATGTATTAACAAAAATATCCATTTCAAGCATAGGTAAAATCTGACTTCATTTTTGTAAAAAATCATATAAATAATAAATTATCCATAGTAGAGATCCTAAAGCATGAATATGAATGTTTTAACAAAAATATCCATTTCAAGAATAGGTAAAATCTGACTATATTTTTGTAAAAATTCATATAAATATTTGTTTCCGTGCCCGAATTTTATAATTTTTCATCTTATTTTAGGTAAAGGAAAACATTGCAACAAGAAAATTGCTATATCAAGTTTGGTAGGTATTCTAGTTTACAGCCCATGTATCTTACAATATACAACGTATTCATCAAGAATAGGTAAAATCTGACTTTATTTTGTAAAAAATCATATAAATATTTGCTTCCGCGCCTGAATTTTATAATTCTTCATCATAATTTAGCTAAAAGAAAACAGTGCAACAAGAAAAATGCTATTTCAAGTGTGGTAGGTATTCTAGAATCCAGCCCATGTAGCTTACAATATACAACGTATTCATCAAGAATAGGTAAAATCTGACTTCATTTTAGTAAAAAATCATAAAAATATTTGCTTCCGCGCCCGAATTTTATAATTCTTCATCATTTTTTTGCTAAAAGAAAACATTGCAACAAGAAAATTGTTATTTCAAGTGTGGTAGGTATTCTAGAATCCAGCCCATGTAGCTTACAATATACAACGTATTCCTTCAAATGACATCCGAAAATTGAATGTTTATTATCTGATTGGCGCCATGTTTTGGTCACTTTTGCATGTCCAATGCTTAAAACCATCCAGTGTATAGATCCTAAAGCATGAATATGAATGTATTAACAAAAATATCCATTTCAAGCATATGTAAAATCTGACTTCATTTTTGTAAAAAATTATATAAATAATAAATTATCCATAGTAGAGATCCTAAAGCATGAATATGAATGTTTTAACAAAAATATCCATTTCAAGAATAGGTAAAATCTGACTATATTTTTGTAAAAATTCATATAAATATTTGTTTCCGTTCCCGAATTTTATAATTTTTATCATATTTTAGCTAAAAGAAAACATTGCAACTAGAAAATTGCTATTTCAAGTGTGGTAGGTGTTCTAAAATCCAGCCCATGTAACATACAATATCCAACGTATTCATCAAGAATAGGTAAAATCTTAATTTTTTTTTTGTAAAAAATCATATAAATATTTGCTGCCGCGCCTGAATTTTATAGTCCTTTATCATATTTTAGCTAAAAGAAACCATTGCAACAAGAAAATTTATATTTCAAGTGTGGTAAGTATTCTAGAATCCAGCCCATGTAGCTTACATTATACAACGTATTCATCAAGAATAGGTAAAATCTGACTTTTGTTTTGGTAAAAAATCATACAAATAATTGCTTCTGCGCCCAAATTTGATAATTTTTTATCATATTTTAGCTAAAGAAAACATTGCAACAAGAAAATTGCTATTTCAGGTGTTTTAGGTATTCTAAAATCGAGCCCATGTAGCTATCATTATACAATGTATTCATTAAAATGACACCCGAAAATGAAATGTTAATTATCTGATTGGTACCACGTTTTGGTCACCTTTGCATGTCCAATGCTTAAAACCATTCATAATATAGATCCTAAATCATAAATAAGAATGTTTTAACAAAAATATCCATTTCAAGAATAGGTAAAATCTGACTTTAATTTTGTAAAAAATCATATAAATATTTGCTTCCGCGCCCGAATTTTATAATTCTTTATCATAGTTTAGCTAAAAGAAAACATTGCAACAGGAAAATTGCTATTTCAAGTGTGGTAGGTATTCTAGAATCCAGCCCATGTAGCTTACAATATACAACGTACTCATCAAGAATAGGTAAAATCTGACTTTATTTTTGTAAAAAATCATATAAAAATTTGCTTCCGCGCCTGAATTTTATAATTCTTCATCATATTTTAGCTAATAGAAAACATTGCAACAAGAAAATTGCTATTTCAAGTGCGGTAGGTATTCTAGAATTCAGCCCATGTAGCTTACAATATACAACGTATTCATCAAGAATAGGTAAAATCTGACTTTATTTTTTAAAAAATTAATATAAATGTTTGCTTCCGCGTCCGAATTTTATAATTTTTCATTTTATTTTAGGTAAAGGAAAACATTGCAACAAGAAAATTGCTATTTCAAGTTTGGTAGGTATTCTAGTTTACAGCCCATGTATCTTACAATATACAACGTATTCATCAAGAATAGGTAAAATCTGACTTTATTTTGTAAAAAATCATATAAATATTTGCTTCCGCGCCTGAATTTTATAATTCTTCATCATAATTTAGCTAAAAGAAAACATTGCAACAAGAAAATTGCTATTTCAAGTGTGGTAGGTATTCTAGAATCCAGCCCATGTAGCTTACAATATACAACGTATTCATCAAGAATAGGTAAAATCTGGCTTCATTTTAGTAAAAAATCATATAAATATTTGCTTCCGCGCCCGAATTTTATAATTCTACACCATATTTTTGCTAAAAGAAAACATTGCAACAAGAAAATTGTTATTTCAAGTGTGGTAGGTATTCTAGAATCCAGCCCATGTAGCTTACAATATACAACGTATTCATTCAAATGACATCCGAAAATTGAATGTTTATTATCTGATTGGTGCCACGTTTTGGTCACTTTTGCATGTCCAATGCTTAAAACCATCCATTGTATAGATCCTAAAGCATGAATATGAATGTATTAACAAAAATATCCATTTCAAGCATAGGTAAAATCTGACTTCATTTTTGTTAAAAATCATATAAATATTTGCTTCCGCGCCCGAATTTTATAATTCTTCATCATATTTTAGCTAAAAGAAAACATTGCAACATGAAAATTGCTATTTCAAGTGCGGTAGGTATTCTAGAATCCAGCCCATGTAGCTTACAATATACAACGTATTTATCAAAAATAGTTAAAATCTGACTTTATTTTTGTAAAAAAACATATACATATTTGCTTACGCGTTCGAGTTTTATAATTCTTCATCATATTTTAGGTAAAAAAAAACATTGCAACAAGAAAATTGCTTTTAAGTGTAGTAGGTATTTTAGAATTCAGCCCATGTAGCTTAAAATATACAACGTATTCATCAAGAGTAAAATCTGACTTCAATTTTTGTAAAAAATCATATAAATATTTGCTTACGCGTTCGAGTTTTATAATTCTTCATCATTTTTTAGCTAAAAGAAAACATTGGAACATGAAAATTGCTATTTCAAGTGTGGTAGGTATTTTAGAATCCAGCCCATATAGTTTACAATATACAACGTATTCATTAAAATAGCTCCCGAAAATTGAATGTTTATTATCTGATTGGTAACATGTTTTGGTCACTTTTGTATGTCCAATGCTTAAAAACATTCATAGTATAGATCCTAAAGCATGAATATGAATGTTTTAACAAAAATATCCATTTCAAGAATAGGTAAAATCTGACTTTATTTTTGTTAAAAATCATATAAATATGTGTTTCCGCGCCCGAATTTTATAATTCTTTATCATATTTTAGCTAAAAGAAAACATTGCAACAAGAAAATTGCTATTTCAAGTGTGGTAGGTATTCTAAAATCCAGCCCATGTAGCTTACAATATACAACGTAATCAGTAAAGTGACATCTGAAAATTGAATGTTTATTATCTGATTGGTACAACTTTTTGGTCACTTTTGCATGTCTAATGCTAAAATTATCCATAGTAGAGATTCTAAAGCATGAATATGAATGTTTTAACAAAACTATCCATTTCAAGAATAGGTAAAGTCTGACTATATTTTTGTAAAAATTCATATAAATATTTGTTTCCGTGCCTGAATTTTATAATTTTTATCATATTTTAGCTAAAAGAAAACATTGAAACAAGAAAAGTGCTATTTCAAGTGTGGTATGTATTCTAGAATCCAGCCCATGTAACTTACAATATACAACGTATTCATCAAGAATAGGTAAAATATTAATTTATTTTTGTAAAAAATCATATAAATATTTGCTTCCGCGCCTGAATTTAATAGTCCTTTATCATATTTTAGCTAAAAGAAACCATTGCAACAAGAAAATTGATATTTCAAGTGTGGTAAGTATTCTAGAATCCAGCCCATGTAGCTTACATTATACAACTTATTCATCAAGAATAGGTAAAATCTGACTTTTGTTTTGGTAAAAAATCATACAAATATTTGCTTCTGCGCCCAAATTTGATAATTTTTTATCATATTTTAGCTAAAAGAAAACATTGCAACAAGAAAATTGCTATTTCAAGTGTGGTAGGTATTCTAGAATTCAGCCCATGTAGCTTACAATATACAACGTATTCATCAAGAATAGGTAAAATCTGACTTGACTTTTGTAAAAAATCATATAAATATTTGCTTTCGTGTCCGAATTTTATAATTTTTCATCTTATTTTAGGTAAAGGGAAACATTGCAACAAGAAAATTGCTATTTCAAGTTTGGTAGGTATTCTAGTTTACAGCCCATGTATCTTACAATATACAACGTATTCATCAAGAATAGGTAAAATCTGAATTTATTTTGTAAAAAATCATATAAATATTTGCTTCCGCGCCTGAATTTTATAATTCTTCATCATAATTTAGCTAAAAGAAAACATTGCAACAAGAAAATTGCTATTTCAAGTGTGGTAGGTATTCTAGAATCCAGCCCATGTAGCTTACAATATACAACGTATTCATCAAAAATAGGTAAAATCTGACTTCATTTTAGTAAAAAATCATATAAATATTTGCTTCCACGCCCGAATTTTATAATTCTTCATCATATTTTTGCTAAAAGAAAACATTGCAACAAGAAAATTGTTATTTCAAGTGTGGTAGGTATTCTAGAATCCAGCCCATGTAGCTTACAATATACTACGTATTCATTCAAATGACATCCGAAAATTGAATGTTTATTATCTGATTGGTGCCACGTTTTGGTCACTTTTGCATGTCCAATGCTTAAAACCATTCATTGTATAGATCCTAAAGCATGAATATGAATGTATTAACAAAAATATCCATTTCAAGCATAGGTAAAATCTGACTTCATTTTTGTTAAAAATCATATAAATATTTGCTTCCGCGCCCGAATTTTATAATTCTTCATCATATTTTAGCTAAAAGAAAACATTGCAACATGAAAATTGCTATTTCAAGTGCGGTAGGTATTCTAGAATCCAGCCCATGTAGCTTACAATATACAACGTATTTATCAAAAATAGATAAAATCTGACTTTATTTTTGTAAAAAATCATATAAATATTTGCTTATGCGTTCGAGTTTTATAATTCTTCATCATATTTTAGGTAAAAGAAAACATTGCAACAAGAAAATTGCTTTTAAGTGTAGTAGGTATTATAGAATTCAGCCCATGTAGCTTAAAATATACAACGTATTTATCAAGAGTAAAATCTGACTTCAATTTTTGTAAAAAATCATATAAATATTTGCTTCCGCGCCCGAATTTTATAATTCTTCATCATTTTTTAGCTAAAAGAAAACATTGCAACATGAAAATTGCTATTTCAAGTGTGGTAGGTATTCTAGAATCCAGTCCATGTAGCTTACAATATACAACGTATTTATCAAAAATAGATAAATTCAGACTTTATTTTTGTAAAAAAATCATAAAAATAATTGTTTCCGCGCCGGAAATTTATAATTCTTTATCATATTTTAGCTAAAAGAAAACATTGCAACAAGATAATTTTGATTTCAAGTGTGGTAGGTATTCTAGAATTCAGCCCTTGTAGCTTACAATATACAACGTATTTATTAAAATGACGTCCGAAAATTGAATATTTATTATCTAATTGGTACCACATTTTGGTCACTTTTGCATGTCCAATGCTTAAAACCAACCATTGTATAGATCATAAAGCATGAATATGAATGTATTAACAAAAATATCCATTTCAAGCATAGTTATATTCTGACTTCATTTTTGTAAAAAATCATATAAATATTTGCTTCCGCGCCCGAATTTTATAATTCTTCATCATATTTTAGCTAAAAGAAAACATTGCAACAAGATAATTTTTATTTCAAGTGTGGTAGGTTTTTCTAGAATTCAGCCCTTGTAGCTTACAATATACAACGTATTTATTAAAATGACATCCGAAAATTGAATATTTATTATCTAATTGGTACCACATTTTGGTCACTTTTGCATGTCCAATGCTTAAAACCAACCATTGTATAGATCCTAAAGCATGAATATGAATGTATTAACAAAAATATCCATTTCAAGCATAGTTAAATTCTGACTTCATTTTTGTAAAAAATCATATAAATATTTGCTTCCGCGCCCGAATTTTATAATTCTTCATCATATTTTTGCTAAAAGAAAACATTGCAACAAGAAAATTGTTATTTCAAGTGTGGTAGGTATTCTAGAATCCAGCCCATGTAGCTTACAATATACAACGTATTCATTCAAATGACATCCGAAAATTGAATGTTTATTATCTGATTGGTGCCACGTTTTGGTCACTTTTGCATGTCCAATGCTTAAAACCATTCATTGTATAGATCCTAAAGCATGAATATGAATGTATTAACAAAAATATCCATTTCAAGCATAGGTAAAATCTGACTTCATTTTTGTTAAAAATCATATAAATATTTGCTTCCGCGCCCGAATTTTATAATTCTTCATCATATTTTAGCTAAAAGAAAACATTGCAACATGAAAATTGCTATTTCAAGTGCGGTAGGTATTCTAGAATCCAGACCATGTAGCTTACAATATACAACGTATTTATCAAAAATAGATAAAATCTGACTTTATTTTTGTAAAAAATCATATAAATATTTGCTTATGCGTTCGAGTTTTATAATTCTTCATCATATTTTAGGTAAAAGAAAACATTGCAACAAGAAAATTGCTTTTAAGTGTAGTAGGTATTATAGAATTCAGCCCATGTAGCTTAAAATATACAACGTATTTATCAAGAGTAAAATCTGACTTCAATTTTTGTAAAAAATCATATAAATAGTTGCTTCCGCGCCCGAATTTTATAATTCTTCATCATTTTTTAGCTAAAAGAAAACATTGCAACATGAAAATTGCTATTTCAAGTGTGGTAGGTATTCTAGAATCCAGTCCATGTAGCTTACAATATACAACGTATTTATCAAAAATAGATAAATTCAGACTTTATTTTTGTAAAAAAATCATAAAAATAATTGTTTCCGCGCCGGAAATTTATAATTCTTTATCATATTTTAGCTAAAAGAAAACATTGCAACAAGATAATTTTTATTTCAAGTGTGGTAGGTATTCTAGAATTCAGCCCTTGTAGCTTACAATATACAACGTATTTATTAAAATGGTATCCGAAAATTGAATATTTATTATCTAATTGGTACCACATTTTGGTCACTTTTGCATGTCCAATGCTTAAAACCAACCATTGTATAGATCCTAAAGCATGAATATGAATGTATTAACAAAAATATCCATTTCAAGCATAGTTAAATTCTGACTTCATTTTTGTAAAAAATCATATAAATATTTGCTTCCGCGCCCGAATTTTATAATTCTTCATCATATTTTAGTTAAAAGAAAACATTGCAACAAGAAAATTGCTACTTCAAGTGTGGTATGTATTCTAGAATCCAGCCCATGTAGCTTACAATATACAACTTATTCATCAAGAATAGGTAAAATCAACTTTATTTTTGTAAAAAATCATATAACTGTTTGCTTCCGCGCCCGAATTTCATAATTCTTCATCATATTTAAGCTAAAAGAAAACATTGCAACAAGAAAATTGCTATTTCAAGTGTGGTAGGTATTCTAGACTCCTGCCAATGTAGCTTACAATATACAACGTATTCATCAAGAATAGGTAAAATCTGACTTTATTTTTGTAAAAAGTCATATAAATATTAGCTTCCACGCCCGAATTTTATAAATCTTTATCATATTTTAGCTAAAAGAAAACATTGCAACAAGAAAATTGCAATTTTTGGTGTGGTAGGTATTCTAGAATACAGCCCATGCAGCTTACAATATAGAGCGTATTCATTAAGAATAGGTAATATCTGACTTTAGTTTTGTAAAAAATCATATAAATATATGATTCCACGCCCGAATTTTATAAATCTTCATCATATTTTAGTTAAAAGAAAACATTGCAACAAGAAAATTGTAATTTCAAGTGTGGTAGGGATTCTAGAATCCAGCCCATGTAGATTACAATATACAACGTATCCACCAAGAATAGTTAAAATCTAACTTAATTTTTGCAAGAAATCATATAAATATTTGCTTCCGCGCCAGAATTTTATAATTCTTCATCATATTTTAGCTAAAAGAAAACATTGCAACTAAAAAATTGCTATTTCAAGTGTGGTAGGTATTGTAGAATCCATCCTATGTAGCCTACACTATACAACGTAATCATCAAGAATAGGTAAAATCTGACTTCATTTTTGTAAAAAATCATATAAATATTTGCTTCCGCGCCCGAATTTTATAATTCGACATCATATTTTAGCTAAAAGAAAACATTGCAACAAGAAAATTGCTATTTCAAATGTGGTAGGTATTCTAGAATCCAGCCCATGTAGATTACAATATACAACGTATCACCAAGAATAGTTAAAATCTAACTTAATTTTTGTAAGAAATCATATAAATATTTGCTTCCGCGCCAGAATTTTATAATTCTTCATCATATTTTAGCTAAAAGAAAACATTGCAATAAGAAAATTGCTATTTTCAGTGTGGTATGTATCCTAGAATCCAGCCCATGTAGCTTACAATATACAACGTATTCATCAAGAATAGGTAAAATCTAACTTTATTTTTGTAAAAAATCATATAAATATATACTTCCGCGCCTGAATTTTATAATTCGACATCATATTTTAGCTAAAAGAAAACATTGCAACAAGAAAATTGCTCTTTTAAGTGTGGTAGGTATTCTAGAAGTGAAGCCTTAACTTGTCCTTGAAGGTGAAGGTCGTGTTATTTGTACTCTGAATCAGCAATAATATTACTCGAATATATGAGCATTGTTCTGATATCAAAGTGCGTAAATAGTGAGATAAAAGTGATAAAAAATACCTGAGTAAATTAATAATTGGTAAGTGCACAAAAAAAAAACTGATTTTACATCAAATAAAGCAAGGTTGCAAAGACTGTCAAAGTCAGCTGAGCCGTTGAGCGAGAGTACAAGCGCGCGCGGCCAGAGGCGCTTGACACGTCTGACTCCCAAGCTCCATTGGCGTACTCAAGAATTTTATTAGCGGCATACAATTAAAAATAAAAAAAAAAAGGTTATAACTACAAAGATAGGAAAGTAGCCTCCGAGGAGTTGATCCGGGCGAAGTTCCTTACACTCCAGAGGAATAAAGTTATGCCTAAAACGGAAAAAATACAAGGAAGCGACGAATATTCAACAGACGACGGCAAAAGGAAAAGAGACCATTGGGAGCTGGAAACAGGATTTAAGAAAAGCAGGAAAATAAACCGAACCCCAACTAAAAACAGACTCAAAACAGCAGAAGACATGGATGACGTACGAGATATGATGAAGAATATACTTGAAGAGATTAAAGAAATAAGGAATGAAAATAGAGAGTATCGTAAAGAATTGCAGGAGATAAAGGAGGAAAATAAATCTTTAAGAGAAGAAGTAGGAAAACTAACACAAAGAATTGAAAAGTTGGAAACGACGGAACAATTAATTGAGAAAATGGAAAAAGCTAATAGGAAGAATAACATTATAGTAAATGGACTACAAATGGAATCTAATCAATTAAAGGATATGGTTAAAATAATCGAAAATTTTATTGACACCAATTTACAGGTAACGGCGAAAATTGTCAAAGTACAAAAAATAAAAAACCAAGTATTCGTAGTTGAAATGGAAAACTTTGAGAATAAACTTGAAGTACTAAGAAATAAATCTAAACTGAGAAACACACAAAATAACAAAATATATATTAACACCGATTTGACTAAAAATGAAAGAGAAATACAAAGCAAAATCAAGGAAAGAGCGGATATAGAAAGGAAAGCAAACAAAAAAGTGAAAATTGGATATCAAAAATTAATAATAGAAAATAAGGAACTGAGATGGAATAATGCAACTAAACAACTTGAAGAGGGTAATAAAAATACTACTTCAAAAAACTATTAAATGAAAACACTACAAAATACGACGTAAATGGATCACATGATGACGGAAAAGCAAAGAAAATAGACAATGAAATTCAAAGAACGGATAACAAGAAAATAAAAATAGCAACATGGAATATTAAAAGTATTACAGGGAAGGAAATTGAACTAGTAGAAGAATTTGAAAAATCAAACGTTTGTATACTAGGTATAACTGAAACAAAAAAGAAGGGTAAAGGTATACAAAACCTAAAAGGAGGGCACGTATTAATATACAGCGGAGTACAGAAAAATGAAGGAGCTAAAGCAGGAGTTGGAATAATCGTACACCGAAATTTAAAAGATAAGATACTAGACTGGGCGCAATATTCAGAAAGAATCATAATAATAACATTAGAATTAGAAGGAAAGAAAACTACAATAATTAATATATATGGACCCAATGAAGACGATAATGCAAAGAACAAAGATAAATTCTGGGAAGATTTACAGTCTATAACAGACATGCACGAAGAAATGATTTACATAATGGGAGACTTTAATGCCAGAGTTGGTAAAGAAAATAGAGGAATTGAAAGAATCTTAGGAAAATACGGCGAGAAAACAAGAAATAATAACGGAAACAGAATGATCGACTACTGTTTAGTAAATGGCTTAACAATACTTAATACGATTTTTAATCATAAGGAGATACATAAAATAACTAGGGAAGTCAAAATTAGAAATGAAAAATCAATTATTGACTACATAGTTACTAGGCAACATAAAAAATCTAATGTCAAAGATATAAGGGTTAAAAGAAGCCACGAAATCGGCAGTGACCACTTTTTCCTAGAAATGAAATTGAAAGAAGAAACAACAAAAAAGGAACAAATACTTAACATAGAGCAGAATAACAAAAAGACAATTAAAGTATACAAATTGAGAGAAGAGGAAATAAAACAAAAATATCAAGAAAAACTTAAAGAATTTAGTAAAACACCTAAAGAATTAAATAATACTGACATAGAGGATATATGGATCACATTTAAAGGAATGTTAAACAATGCAGCAGAAGAAGCTTGTGGTATAAAGTCTACCGCAACAAATAGGAAACAAACTCACTGGTGGAGCGAAGATATACGAAAATCAATTAAACTTAAAAAGCAGTTATGGAAAAAATATCTACAGAAGAAAACAAATGAAGAATATAACAAGTATAAAATACAGAGAAAACATGTAAAAAAGATAATACAAGAAGCTAAGAAAGAAGATTGGAATCAATTTGGAGAACAACTACAGAAAAACTACAAAGATAATAAAAAACTATTCTACAAAGTCATTAAAAACCAGAAAAAACAAAAAATACCAAATATGAAACAAATAAAAGACAAAAAAGGGAAAATATTAACGAATGAAAATAATATTATAAATCGATGGAAAGAACACTTTGAAATGCTGCTTGAAGCAGAAAAAGATACAAATAAAAACAATTGGAAAATACCGAACGACACAAAAATTGAAGAAATTACAAAAAATGAAATAATAGATGCGCTCAAGCGAATAAAATTAGGTAAAGCACCCGGCTATGACAATATATACCCTGAGCAATTAAAATATATAGAAGAAAATGCATTAGATATGCTACATACATTATTAAACAGAATATGGAACACCGGAATTATACCAAGGGACTGGGAAGTAACAATAATACTGCCAATATATAAAAAAGGAGACTATAGATAATGCAATAATTATCGGGGAATAGCATTACTGTGCACAACGGAAAAACTATATGAAAATATATTAGAAAATAGAGTACGGGCAATTGTGGAAAGTAAACTAGAAAAATCCCAGAGTGGTTTTCGGAAAGGACGCAGCACCCAAGATCATATTTTCAGTATAAGGCAGATAATAGAAAAGTTTACTGCGAAAAACAAAGAAATATATATATGTTTCATAGACCTAGTTAAAGCATTTGACAGAATAAACAGAAAACAAATATGGGAAATTCTACGAAAGAGAGGCACCGACGAGAAATTCATACAGGCAATAAGAAGCATTTATACTAGAACAAGAAACATAATACGTACAGGAAATAAAATGTCAGACGAATTCACCACAACAAAAGGATTAAGACAAGGAGGAAATTTAAGCCCGTTGCTTTTTATAGTGATACTGGACGAAGTTATAAAAAATACCAAATGCAGAGTGAAAAGAACAAATATTGGAAACCTGAACTTAAATACAACCAGTATTACAGAATGTGCCTTCGCGGATGACATGGCAATATTTGCGAAAAATGAACGAGAACTACAAGAAAACATTAATATATGGTCGGAAGAATTGGAAAAATTCAATATGAAAATAAATTGCAAAAAAACTAAGGTTATGGTAGCAGGAAAGAACATCAAGGATATACAAATAACAATCCAAAATACAAAAATAGAACAGGTAGATCATTTCAAATATCTTGGTAGCATAATACAGAATAAAAACTGTATTGAAGAAGAAGTAAACAACAGAATACAAACAGCAATGAATACTTACTACGCGCTGAATACAGTAATTATAAACAATAGAAACATTAGTAGACACACAAAAATGACAGTATACAAAACCATCTTTCAACCCATTCTACTATACGGTTGTAAAACGTGGGTTTTAAATAAAAGACAACTTAGCAAACTACAGGCCACGGAAATGAAATTTTTAAGAAGAGTGAAAGGAGTGACAAAGAAAGACAAGATAAGGAATGAAACAATAAGACAAGAGCTAGAGATAAAATCAATAGCAACTAAGATAGAAGAAAAGAAATTGCAATGGTATGGGCACATTACCAGAATGGCAAAACAAACACCATGCAAAGAAATCTGGGAAACAAGAACGACCGGAAAGAGAAGCAGAGGCAGACCACAAAAGACATGGGAGGACTCTATAGAAGAGATTTTGGAAAAGAAGAACATCACGCAAGTAGAAACAAAGAAAATAGCAAGTGATAGAAACAATTGGAAAAAGTTCATAGAAGGCAGCTGAAGAAAGAAAGAAACCTCGACACCCTTTTCTTGGGTATAAGAGGATACTGATTATATATATATATATATATATATATATATATATATATATATATATATATATATAGGTATTCTAGAAGCCAGCCCATGTAGCTTACAATATACAACGTATTTATTAAAATGACACCCGAAAATTGAATGTTTATTATCTGATTGGTACCACGTTTTGGTCACTTTTGCATGTCCAATGTTAAAAACCATCCATTGTATAGATCCTAAAGCATGAATATGAATGTTTTAACAAAAATATCCATTTCATAAATAGGTAAAATCTGACTTTATTTTTGTAAAAATCATATAAATATTTGCATTCGCGCCCCAATTTTATAATTCTTTATCATAGTTTAGCTAAAAGAAAACATTGCAACAAGAAAGTTGCTATTTCAAGTGTGGTAGGTATTCTAGAATCCATCCCATGTAGCTTACAATATACAACGTATTCATCAAGAATAGGTAAAATCTGACTTTATTTTTGTAAAAAATAATATAAATATTTACTTGCGCGCCCGAATTTTATAATTGTTTATTATATTTTAGCTGAAAGAAAACATTGCAACAATAAAATTGCTATTTCAAATGTGGTAGGTTTTCTCGAATCCAGCCCATGTAGCTTACAATATACAACGTATTCATTAAAATGACACCCGAAAATTAAATGTTTATTATCTGATTGATACCACGTTTTGGTCACTTTTGCATGTCCAATGCTTAAAACCATCCATAGTATAGATCCTAAAGCAAGAATATGAATGTTTTAACAAAAATATCCATTTTAAAAATAGGTAAAATCAGACATTATTTTTGTAAAAAATCATATAAATATTTGCTTCCGCGCCCGAATTTTATAATTCTTTATCATATTTTAGCTGAAAGAAAACATTGCAACAAGAAAATTGCTATTTCAAGTGTGGTAGGTATTCTACAATCCAGCCCATGTAGCTTATAATATACAACGTATTCATCAATAATAGTTAAAATCTAACTTTATTTTTGTAAAAAATCATATAAATTTTTGCTTCCGCGCCCGAATTTTATAATTCTTCATCATATTTTAGCTAAAGTTGGCTTACAACCGTCGAGCAGTGCAGACGTGTGGTTCTATTTCGTGCGGGTGTCGAAAAGTGTGTCATACATTGTGTGCTTACAGTGCAAATTTATTTCCTGTGTTCATCTCAATGAAGTATGTCGAAGAAGATTGAAAAGTCAATAGCTAAAATAACAAAAAGAGACGGCGTCTTCTTTTTGATTCCACCTAGCGGGAAAACATCTATACCGCCAGAGCTTAAGAATGCAGCATTGGTACTTAGAAACCAGCCAAGCTCAGTAAATCAACCCGGCACATCCCCAACCAACCTAGCTATGCCTGTTAACCATTCACCACTTAGAAATTCCAATACAACACCAACTACGACTTATCCTCAGACAGTTTCATCAACCACTATGCCCCCAGCCAACCCCATAACGGACGCTTCTCAGAATCCTCTCCAAACTAATACTCCAATTCCCTTTACACAGATATCCGAAATCGAAAATCAGCCTCAAACTCAAAACTCTCCTACAGGATACACCCAGATTTTTCCACCTTTATCGAACAGCGCGAACAGTAGTTCAGAATGGCAAACAGTTAAATCAAACAAAACAAAACGAAACAGTCCAGAAATTAACTCTAACTGATTATGTGGTAAGGATAAATTTTCAAAATAGATTCCAGGAATTAACTAATCAAGACCCAGAAAATGATAATGATGACGAAACTACAGTTGAAAAATGAGAACCTAAACCGCCACCTTTTTTTATTCCTGATATAATTAAATTGCAACCATTACTGGAAATATTGAACTTAGTAGCCAAGGATGATTATTTTTTAAAATCAATGTCAAACAATCAGGTTAAAGTCCAACCCCACACATCTGAGAGTTACACAAAAATCATTAATACCTTAACAGAGAAAAAAACGGCTTTTCATACATATCAGTTAAAACAGAAAAGAAACTTTAGAACAGTCCTAAGAAATATCCACTACTCTGCGGATATAGAATATTTGAAAACTGAAATAGAGTCGTATGGTCACAAAGTTATTAATATTCACAATATTAAAAATTGGAAAACTAAACAGCCGCTTCCCATGTTTTATGTGGACTTAGAACAGCAGGAAAATAATAAAAAAGTATACGACATTAAATATTTATTAAACTGCAAAATTGAATGCGAACCTCCGCGAGTAAAACGACAAATCGTACAGTGTACTAATTGCCAAAGATACGGACATACCCATAACTACTGCGAGCGGCAAGCACGCTGTGTGAAATGTGGGAAAAATCATTATACATCTACGTGTGAAAAAACATCTAATACAGATGCAACCTGTGCCTTATGTGATGGAAAACACCCTGCAAATTACAAAGGTTGCGCAATATACAAAGAGATTCAAAAAAGAAAATATCCCACTTTACGTACTAAACAAATTACTCAACGACCTACAAATAATAATGTCAACATCCGTCCAGCACAATATGTAAACAATAACAATACATATGCAAGTGTTGCAAAAATGTCTAATCAGCAACCTACTAATATTAATGCAAATACTGCAAAAAATTCACAAGTCGAGACGCCAGCTAATGAAATCGTTACCCCGGAAATAAACACACAAGATAATTCTAATAAAAATCTAGAACAAATGTTATGTAAACTAATGGAACGTATGGACACAATGTTAAATATTTTAACAACATTAATTTCAAAAATAAAATGAATACTCAGATGAAAATTGTATTATGGAATGCCAACGGCTTGGCTCAACATAGCCAAGAATTAAAATCATTTATTATTAACCACCAACTAGATATAATACTTATATCAGAAACTCATTTCACGGATAAAAAATACCTTAAAGTACCAAATTATTCAATATATTCAACAAATCATCCTGACGGAACGGCACATGGTGGAACTGCAATTATTGTAAAAAATTCAATTAAACATTATGAACTTGTAAAATACTAGAAAGAATATTTGCAAGTCACAAATATAAAAATTGAAACGCTATCGGAATCTTTTGTAGTGTCAGCAATTTGTATGTCACCAAAACATATAATTAAAAACGAAGAATGTACTACCTTTTTTAATACATTGGGAAATAAATTCATTGCTGGTGGAGATTACAATGCTAAACACCCAATTTGGGGATCGAGACTCATTACACCAAGAGGAAGAGAATTACTCAAAACTATCCAGAATAAACATTACATAACCCTTTCAACTGGAGAACCAACCTACTGGCCGACTGACCCAAATAAAATACCTGATCTACTTGACTTTTTCATAGTCAGTGGAAAATCAGAAAAATATTTTAAAGTAGAATCCTGCGTAGATTTATCATCAGATCACTCACCCGTAATTCTAATATTCAGTACACAAATACCAAAAGTAGTTAAACCCGCCTCTCTCTGTAATAAAAAAACGAATTGGTACAAATTCAGGAACATACTAGAAAGTAAAATCTCGTTAAATGTCAGCTTAAAATCTCAAGAAGACTTAGATAAAGCTATAAAACATTTAACAAAATCAATTCAGGAATCTACTTGGCAATCGACCCCAATACAAAAATCTTGTAATACTGTAACAAACATACCAGCTAACATCAAACATTTAATAGCCCATAAACGGAAAATTAGAAGAATCTGGCAGACAACTCGAGACCCCCAAGTAAAAAGTAAATTAAATAAAGCCACCAAAGACTTGAAAAAAATATTGCAACAAGAAAAATATGAAACAATTCAAAACTATCTTGAGAATTTATCAGCAACAGAAGCAAGTGACTACTCATTATGGAAAGCAACGAAAAAAATCAAACAGCCCCAACAACACATTCCACCTATTAGGAAAGAAGGCGGACTATGGGCAAGGACTGACTCTGACAAAGCTCTAGCCTTTGCAAATCACCTAACAAAAGTATTCCAACCTTTTCCACCCTCGATACCACCAGAAGATGAACAATTCATATACAACACGTTAGAACATCCCTTTCAGTTGGATTATCCTATGCCACATTTTAAACCGAAGGATGTTCTCGAGATAATATGCAAACATATAAATCCAAAAAAAACTCGCGGATACGATTTAATCTCTGGAACAATTTTAAAACAACTCCCCTCATACCTTCTATCAAATCCTAGAATCCTATCTAACAAACAGATATTTTACAATAAAATACAAAGAAGAATGTAGTCCATTATACACAATCAAATCAGGAGTACCCCAAGGTAGTGTTCTTGGACCTATTCTCTACCTCATTTACACGGCTGATATTCCAACAACTCCAAATTCTACTGTTGCCACATTTGCTGATGACACAGCAATCCTAGTTTGTCATAAAAATTCAGCAGAGGCCTCACATCTTCTTCAAATACAGCTTAAAAAAAGCGAAAAGTGGCTAAAAATCTGGAGAATAAAAGCCAACGAAACCAAATCAGTCCATGTAACCTTTACCTTGAATAAAAGTACGTGTCCTGTGGTAACACTCAATAACCAACCGCTACCGCAAACTGAAGAAACAAGATATCTAGGAATACATCTTGATAGAAGACTAACATGGCGTAAACACATCTTCTCGAAAAGAAAACAACTGGGACTAAAATTGGTTATTAGGTAGAACTTCCAAACTGTCACTGGAAAACAAACTACTGATATATAAAAGCATCTTTAAACCAGTCTGGACGTATGGAATACAACTCTGGAGAACAGCAAGCAACTCCAATATTGAAATACTTCAACGCTTTCAATCTAAGTGCCTCCGAACAATTACAAATGCTCCTTGGTATGTGCCAAATGTAAACATCCACAGAGACCTCAACATATGTACAGTGAAAGAAACAATCGAACAATTTAGTACCAAATATCTTAAAAGACTTGAAGCACACCCAAACACAAGTGCAGTGAAATTGTTAGACAGCAGTGAGGACATACGACGATTAAAAAGTTTTAAACAATTAGATTTAGTAGATAGATTTAACTAACATTATATAGTTAATATTTCGAGTTTTTGTCAGTGGACAAATGCTCCTCATGTAATTCATTTGCTGTTATATTTTTACTTATTATCTTATGTTTAGATAGATTGTAAAATTCTTAGGAGATACAAAAAAATATATATTTTATCTAAATAAAACATTGCAATAAGAAAATTGCTATTTCAAGTGTGGTAGGTATTCTAGAATCCAGCCCATGTAGCTTACAATATACATCTTATTCATTAAAGTGAGACCCGAAAATTGAATATTTATTATCTGATTAGTACCACGTTTTGGTCACTTTTGCATGTCCAATGCTTAAAACTATCCATAGTATAGATCTTAAAGCATGAATATTAATGTTTTAACAAATATATCCATTTCAATAATAGGTAAAATCTGACTTAATTTTTGTAAAAAATCATTTAAATATTTGTTTCCGCGCCCGAATTTTATAATTCTTCATCTTATTTTTGCGAAAACAAAACATTGCAACAAGAAAATTGCTATTTCAAGTGTGGTAGGTAATCTAGAATCCAGATCATGTAGCTTACAATATACAACGTATTCATCAAGAATAGGTAAAATCTGACTTTATTTTTGTAAAAAATCATATAAATATTTGCTTCCGCGCCCGAATTTTATAATTCTTCATCATATTTTAGTTGAGCGAAAACATTGCAACAAGAAAATTGCTATTTCAAGTGTGGTAGGTATTCTAGAATCCAGCCCATGTAGCTTACAATATACGACGTATTCATTAAAATGACACCCGAAAATTGAATGCTTATGCACTCGATAATTGAAAGTTTATTATCTGATTAGTACCACGTTTTGGTCACTTTTGAATGTGCAATGCTTAAAACCATCCATAGTATAGATCCTAAAAAAGAATATGAAAGTTTTAACAAAAATATCCTTTTCAAGAATAGGTAAAATCTGACTTCATTGTTGTAAAAAATTATATAAATATTTGCTTCCGCGCCGAATTTTATAATTCTTCATCATATTTTAGCTAAAGAAAACATTGCAACAAGAAAATTGCTATTTCAAGTGTGGTAGGTATTCTAGAATCCAGCCCATGTAGCTTACAATATACATCTTATTTGATAAAATGAGACCCGAAAATTGAATTTTTATTATCTGATTAGTACCACGTTTTGGTCACTTTTGCATGTCCAATGCTTAAAACTATCCATAGTATAGATAGGTAAAATCTAACTTTATTTTTGTAGAAGATCATATAAATATTTGCTTCTGCGCCCGAATTTTATAATTCTTCATCATATTTTAGCTAAAAGAAAACATTGCAACAAGAAAATTGCTATTTTAAGTGTGGTAGGTATTCTAGAATCCAGATCATGTAGCTTACAATATACAACGTATTCATCAAGAATAGGTAAAATCTGAATATAATTTTGGTAAAAAATCATATAAATATTTGCTTCCGCGCCCGAATTTTATAATTTTTCATAATATTTTAGTTGAGAGAAAACATTGCAACAAAAAAATTGCTATTACAAATGTGGTAGGTATTCTAGAATCCAGCCCATGTAGCTTACAATATACGACGTATACATCAAAATGACACCCGAAAATTGAATGATTATTATCTGATTGGTACCACGGTATGGTCACTTTTGCATGTCCATTGCTAAAATTATCCTTAGTATAGATACTAATGCATGAATATAAGTGTTTTAAAAAAAATATCTATTTCAAGAATATGTAAAATCTGACTTTATTTTTGTAAAAAATCATATAAATATATGCTTCCGCGCACGAATTTTATAATTCTTTATCATATTTTAGCTAAAAGAAAACATTGCAACAAGAAAATTGTTATTTCAAGTGTGGTAGGTATTCTTGACTCCAGCCCATGTAGCTTACAATATACAACGTATTCATTAAAATAACATCCGAATATTGAATGTTTATAATCTCATTGGTACCACGTTTAGGTCACTTTTGCATGTCCAATGCTAAAATTATCCATAGTATAGATCCTAAAGCATGAATATGAATGTTTTAACAAAAATATTCATTTCAAGAATAGGTAAAATCTGACTTTATTTTTGTAAAAATTCATATAAATATTAGCTTCTGCGCCCGAATTGTATAATTCTTCATCATATTTTAGCTAAAAGAACACATTGCAACAAAAAAGTTTATATTTCATGTGTGGTAGGTGTTCTAGAATCCAGCCCATGTAGATTACAATCTACAACGTATTCATCAAGGAAAGGTAATATCTGACTTTATTTTTGTAAAAAATCGTATAAATATTTGCTTCCGCGCCCGAATTTTATAATTCTTCATCATATTTTAGCTAAAAGAAAACATTGCAACACGAAAATTGCTATTTTAAGTGTGGTAGGTATTCTAGAATCCAGCCCATGCAGCTTACAATATACAACGTATTCATTAAAATGACACCCGTAAATTGAATGTTTATTATCTGATTGGTACCACGTTTTGGTCACTTTTGCATGCCCAATGCTTAAAACCATCCATAGTATAGATCCTAAAGCATGAATATGAATGTTTTAACAAAAATTTCCATTTCAAGAATAGGTATAATCTGACATTACTTTTGTAAAAAATCATATAAATATTTGCTTCCGCGCCCGAATTTTATAATTCTTTATCATATTTTAGCTTATAGAAAACATTGCAACAAGAATATTGCCATTTCAAGTGTAGTAGGTATTCTAGAATCCAGCCCATATAGCTTACAAAATACAACGTATTCATCAAGAATAGGTAAAATCTGACTTTCTTTTTGTAAAAAATCATATAAATATTTGCTTCCGTGACCGAATTTTATAATTCTTTATCATATTTTAGCTAAAAGTAAACATTGCAACAAGAAAATTGCTATTACAAGTGTGGTAGGTATTCTAGAATCCAGCCCATGTAGCTTAATATATACAAAGTATACATTAAAATGACATCCGAAATTTGAGTAATTATTATGTGATTGGTACCACGTTATGGTCACTTTTGCATGTCCATTGCTAAAATTATCCTTAGTATAGCTACTAAAGCATGAATATGAGTGTTTTAAAAAAAATATCTATTTCAAGAATATGTAAAATCTGACTTTATTTTTGTAAAAAATTATATAAATATTTGCTTCCGCGCACAAATTTTATAATTCTTCATCATATTTTAGCTAAAAGAAAACATTGCAACAAGAAAATTGCTATTTCAAGTGTGGTAGGTATTCTAAAATCCTGCCCATGTAGCTTACAATATACAACGTATTCATCAAGAATAAGTAAATTCTGATTTTATTTTGTAAATATCATATAAAGATTTGCTTCCGCGCCCGAATTTTATAATTCTTTATCATATTTTAGCTAAAAGAAAACATTGCAACAAGAAAATTGCTTTTTTAAGTGTGTTAGGCATTCTAGAATCCAGCCCATGTAGCTTGCAATATACAACGTAGGTATTCATCAAGAATAGGTAAAATCTGACTTTATTTTTGTAAAAAATCATATAAATATTTACTTCCGCGCTTGAATTTTATAATTCTTCATCATATTTTAGCTAAAAGAAATCATTGCAACAAGAAAATTGCTATTTTAAGTGTGGTAGGTATTCTAGAATCCAGCCCATGTAGCTTACAATATACAACGTATTCATTAAAATGACACCCACACATTGAATGTTTATTATCTGATTGGTACCACGTTTTGGTCACTTTTGCATGTCCAATTCTTAAAACCATCCATAGTATAAACCCTAAAGCATGAATATGAATGTTTTACAAAAATATCCATTCTTAATAGGTAAAATCTGACTTTATTTTTGTAAAAAATCATATATATTTGCTTCCGCGGCCGAATTTTATAATTCTTTATAATACTTTACCTAAAATAAAACATTGCAACAAGAAAATTGCTATTTCAAGTGTGGTAGGTATTCTAGAATCCAGCCCATGTAGCTTACAATATACAACGTATTCAGTAAAATGACACCCGAAAATTGAATGTTTATTATCTAATTAGTACCACGTTTTGGTCACTTATGCATGTCCAATGCTTAAAACCATCCATAGTATAAATCCTAAAGCATGAATATGAATGTTTTAACAAAAATATCCATTTCAAGAATAGGTAAAATCTGACTTTATTTTTGTAAAAAATCACATAAATATTTGCTTCCGCCCCAGAATTTTATAATTCTTCATCATATTTTAGCTAAAAGAAATCATTGCAATAAGAAAATTGCTATTTCAAGTGTGGTACGTATTCTAGAATCCAGCCCATGTAGCTTACAATATACAACGTATTCATTAAATTGTCACCCGAAAATTAATTGTTTATTATCGGATTGGAACCTCGTTTTGGTCACTTTTGCATGACCAATGCTTAAAACCAGCCATAGTATACATCCTAAAGCATGAATATGAATGTTTTAACAAAAATAACCATTTCAAAATAGGTAAAATCTGACTTCATTTTTGTAAAAAATCATATAAATATTTGCAAACGCGCCCGAATTTTATAATTCTTTATCATATTTTATCTAAAAGAAAACATTGCAACAAGAAAATTGCTATTTAAAGTGTGGTAGGTATTCTAGAATCCAGCCCATGTAGCTTTAAATATACAACGTATTTATTAAAATGACACCCAAACATTGAATGTTAATTATCTGATTGGTATCACGTTTTGGTCACTTTTGCATGTCCAATTCTTGAAACCATCCATATTATAAATCCTAAAGCATGAATATTAATGTCTTAACAAAAATATCCATTTCAAGAATAGGTAAAGTCTGACTTAATTTTTGTAAAAAATCATATAAATATTTGCTTCCGCACCCGAATTTTATAATTTTTTATCATATTTTTGCTATAAAAAAACATTGCAACAAGAAAATTGCTATTTCAAGTGTGGTACGTATTCTAGAATCCAGCCCATGTAGCTTACAATATACAACGTATTCATTAAAATGTCACCCGAAAATTTATTGTTTATTATCTGATTGGTACCTCGTTTTGGTCACTTTTGCATGTCCAATGCTTAAAACCTGCCATAGTATAGATCCTAAAGCATGAATATGAATGTTTTAACAAAAATATTCATTTCAAAATAGGTAAAATCTGACTTTATTTTTGTGAAAAATCATATAAATATTTGCTAACGCGCCCGAATTTTATAATTTTTTATAATATTTTAGCTAAAAGAAAACATTGCAACAAGAAAATTGCTATTTCAAGTGTGGTAGGTATTCTAGAATCCTCCCCATGTAGCTTACAATATACAGCGTATTTATCAAGAATAAGTAAAATCTGACTTTATTTTTGTAAAAGATCATATAAATATTTGCTTCCGCACCCGAATTTTATAATTTTTCATCATATTTTATCTAAAAGAAAACATTGTAACAAGAAAATTGCTATTTCAAGTGTGGTAGGTATTCTAGAATCCAGCCCATGTTGCTTACAATATACAAAGTATTGATCAAGAATAAATAAATTCTGATTTTATTTTGTAAAAAATCATATAAAGATTTGCTTCCGCGCCCGAATTTTATAATTCCTTATCATATTTTAGCTAAAAGAAAACATTGCAACAAGAAAATTGCTTTTTTAAGTGTGTTAGGTATTCTAGAATCCAGCCCATGTAGCTTGCAATATACAACGTATTCACCAAGAATAGGTAAAATCTGACTTTATTTTTGTAAAAAATCATATAAATATTTGCTTCCGCGCCCGAATTTTATAATTCTTTATCATATTTTAACTAAAAGAAAACATTGCAACAAGAAAATTGCTATTTCAAGTGTGGTAGGTATTCTAAAATCCTGCCCATGTAGCTTACAATATACAACATATTCATCAAGAATAAGTAAATTCTGATTTTATTTTGTAAAAAATCATATAAAGATTTGCTTTCGCGCCCGAATTTTATAATTCTTTATCATATTTTAGCTAAAAGAAAACATTGCAACAAGAAAATTGCTTTTTCAAGTGTGTTAGGTATTCTAGAATCCAGCCCATGTAGTTTGCAATATACAACGTATTCATCAAGAATAGGTAAAATCTGACTTTATTTTTGTGAAAAATCATATAAATATTTGCTTCCGCGCTTGAATTTTATAATTCTTCATCATATTTTAGCTAAAAGAAATCATTGCAACAAGAAAATTGCTATTTTAAGTGTGGTAGGTATTCTAGAATTCAGCCCATGTAGCTTACAATATACAGCGTATTCATTAAAATGACACCCGAAAATTGAATGTTTATTATGTGATTCGTACCACGTTCTGGTCACTTTTGCATGTCCAATGCTTAAATCAATTCATAGTATAGATCCTAAAGCATGAATATGAATATTTTAACAAAAATATCCATTTTAAGAATAGGTAAAATCAGACTTTATTTTTGTAAGAAATCATATAAATATATGCTTCCGCGCCCGAATTTTATAATTCATTATCATATTTTTAGCTAAAAGAAAACATTGCAACAAGAAAATTGCTATTTCAAGTGTGGTAGGTATTCTAGAATCCAGCCCATGTAGCTTACAATATACAACGTATTCATCAAGAATAGGTAAAAACTGATTTTATTTTCTAAAAAATCATATAAATATTTGATTTTCCGTCCAAATTTTATAATTCTACATCATATTTTAGATGAAAGAAAATATTGCAACAAGAGAATTGCTTTTTCAAGTGTGGTAGGTATTCTAGAATCCAGCCCATGTAGCTTACAATATATAACGTATTTATCAAGAATAGGTATAATCTGACTTTATTTTTGTAAAAAATTATATAAATATTTGCTTCCGCGCCCGAATTTTATAATTCTTCATCTAATTTTAGCTAAAAGAAAACATTGCAACAAGAAAATTGCTATTTCAAGTGTGGTATGTATCTAGAATCCAGCCCATGTAGCTTACAATATACAACGTATTCATTGAAATGTCACCCGAAAATTGATTAATTATTATCTGATTGGTACCTCGTTTCGGTCACTTTTGCATGTCCAATGCTTAAAACCAGCCATAGTATAGATCCTAAAGCATGAATATGAATGTTTTAACAAAAATATCCATTTCAAAATAGGTAAAATCTGACTTTATTTTTTAATAAATCATATAAATATTTGCTAACGCGCCCGAATATTATAATTATTCATCATATTTTAGCTAAAAGAAAACATTGCAACAAGTAAATTGCTATTTCAGGTGTAGTAGCTATTCTAGAATCCTGCCCATGTAGCTTACAATATACAGCGTATTTATCAAGAATAGGTAAAATCTGACTTTATTTTTGTAAAAAATCATATAAATATTTGCTTCCGCGCCCAAATTTTATAATTCTCCATCATATATAATCTAAAAGAAAACATTGCAACAAGAAAATTGCTATTTAAAGTGTGGTAGGTATTCTAGAATCCAGCCCATGTAGCTTGCAATATACAACGTATTCATCAAGAATAGGTAAAATCTGACTTTATTTTTGTAAAATACCATATAAATATTTGCTTCCGATCCCGAATTTTATAATTCTTTATCATATATTAGCTAAAAGAAAACATTGCATCAAAAAAATTGCTACTTCAAGTCTGGTAGGTGTTCTAGAATCCAGCCCATGTAGCTTTAAATATACAACGTATTTATTAAAATGACACCCAAACATTGAATGTTTATTATCTGATTGGTACCACGTTTTGGTCACTTTTGCATGTCCAATTCTAAAAACCATCCATAGTATAAATCCTAAAGCATGAATATGAATGTTTTAACAAAAATATCCATTCTTAATAGGTAAAATCTGACTTTATTTTTTTAAAAAATCATATAAATATTTGCTTTCGCGCCCGAATTTTATAATTCCTTATAATATTTTATCTAAAAGAAAACATTGCAACAAGAAAATTGCTATTTCAAGTGTGGTAGGTATTCTAGAATCCAGCCCATGTAGCTTACAATATACATCTTATTCATTAAAATGAGACCCGAAAATTGAATATTTATTATCTGATTAGTACCACGTTTTGGGCACTTTTGCATGTCCAATGCTTAAAACTATCCATAGTATAGATCTTAAAGCATGAATATTAATGTTTTAACAATAATATCCATTTCAAGAATGGTAAAATCTGACTTTATTTTTGTAAAAAATAATATAAATATTTGCTTCCGCGCCGGAATTTTATAATTCTTCATCATATTTTAGTTAAACGAAAACATTGCAACAAGAAAATTGCTATTTCAAGTGTGGTAGGTATTCTAGAATCCAGCCCATGTAGCTTACAATATACAACGTATTCATTAAAATGACACCCGAAAATTGAATGTTTATTATCTGATTGGTACCACGTTTTGGTCACTTTTGCATGTCCAATGTTTAAAACTATCCATAGTATAAATCCAAAAGCATGAACATGAATGTTTAACAAAACTTTCCATTTCAAGAATAGGTAAAATCTGACTTAATTTATGTAAAAAATCATATAAATATTTGCTTCCGCACCCGAATTTTATAATTTTTTATCATATTTAAGCTATGAGAAAACATTGCAACAAGAAAATTGCTATTTCAAGTGTGGTAGGTATTCTACAATCCAGCCCATGTAGCTTACAATATACAACTTATTCATTAAAATGACACCCGAAAATTGAATGTTTATTTTCGGATTGGTACCACCCGTTTTGGTCACCTTTACATGTCCAATGCTTAAAATTGTTCATAGTATAGATCCTAAAGCATGAATATGAATGTTTTAACAAAAATATCCATTTCAAGAATAGGTAAAATCTGACTTTAATTTTGTAAGAAATCATATAAATATTTGCTTTCGCTCCCGAATTTTATTATTCTTTATCATATTTTAGCTAAAAGAAATATTGCAACAAGAAAATTGCTATTTCAAGTGTGGTAGGTATTCTAGAATCCAGCCCATGTAGCTTGCAATATACAACGTATTCATTAAGAATAGGTAAAATCTGACTTTATTTTTGTAAAAAATCATATAAATATTTATTTCCGCGCTTGAATTTTATACTTCTTCACCATATTTTAGCTAAAAGAAAACATTGCAACAAGAAAATTGCTATTTTAAGTGTGGTAGGTATTCTAGAATCCAGCCCATGTAGCTTACAATATACAACGTATTCATTAAAATGACACCCGAAAATTGAATGTTTATTATCTGATTGGTACCACGTTTTGGTCACTTTTGCATGTCCAATGTTTAAAACTATCCATAGTATAAATCCAAAAGCATGAACATGAATGTTTAACAAAACTTTCCATTTCAAGAATAGGTAAAATCTGACTTAATTTATGTAAAAAATCATATAAATATTTGCTTCCGCACCCGAATTTTATAATTTTTTATCATATTTAAGCTATGAGAAAACATTGCAACAAGAAAATTGCTATTTCAAGTGTGGTAGGTATTCTACAATCCAGCCCATGTAGCTTACAATATACAACTTATTCATTAAAATGACACCCGAAAATTGAATGTTTATTTTCGGATTGGTACCCCCGTTTTGGTCACCTTTACATGTCCAATGCTTAAAATTGTTCATAGTATAGATCCTAAAGCATGAATATGAATGTTTTAACAAAAATATCCATTTCAAGAATAGGTAAAATCTGACTTTAATTTTGTAAGAAATCATATAAATATTTGCTTTCGCTCCCGAATTTTATTATTCTTTATCATATTTTAGCTAAAAGAAATATTGCAACAAGAAAATTGCTATTTCAAGTGTGGTAGGTATTCTAGAATCCAGCCCATGTAGCTTGCAATATACAACGTATTCATTAAGAATAGGTAAAATCTGACTTTATTTTTGTAAAAAATCATATAAATATTTATTTCCGCGCTTGAATTTTATACTTCTTCACCATATTTTAGCTAAAAGAAAACATTGCAACAAGAAAATTGCTATTTTAAGTGTGGTAGGTATTCTAGAATCCAGCCCATGTAGCTTACAATATACAACGTATTCATTAAAATGACACCCGAAAATTGATTGCTTATTTTCTGATTGTTACCACGTTTTGGTCACTTTTGCATGTCCAATGCTAAAATTATCCATAGTATAGATCCAAAAGCATGAATATTAATGTTTTAACAAAAATATTTATTTTTAAAATATGTAAAATCTGACTTTATTTTTGTAAAAAATCATATAAATATTTGCTTTTGCGCCCGAATTTTATAATTCTTCATCTAATTTTAGCTAAAAGAAAACATTGCAACAAGAAAATTGCTATTTCATGTGTGGTAGGTATTTGGAATCCAGCCCATGTAGCTTACAATATTCAACGTATTCATTAAAATGTCACCCGAAAATTGATTAATTATTATCTGATTGGTACCTCTTTTTTGTCACTTTTGCATGTCCAATGCTTAAAACCAGCCATAGTATAGATCCTAAAGCATGAATATCAATGTTTTAACAAAAATATCCATTTCAAAATAAGTAAAATCTGACTTTATTTTTTAAAAAATCATATAAATATTTGCTAACGCGCCCGAATTTTATAATTATTCATCATATTTTAGCTAAAAGAAACCATTGCAACAAGAAAATTGCTATTTAAAGTGTGGTAGGTATTCTAGAATCCAGCCCATGTAGCTTGCAATATACAACGTATTCATCAAGAATAGGTAAAATCTGACTTTATTTTTGTAAAATACCATATAAATATTTGCTTCCGATCCCGAATTTTATAATTCTTTATCATATATTAGCTAAAAGAAAACATTGCATCAAAAAAATTGCTACTTCAAGTCTGGTAGGTGTTCTAGAATCCAGCCCATGTAGCTTTAAATATACAACGTATTTATTAAAATGACACCCAAACATTGAATGTTTATTATCTGATTGGTACCACGTTTTGGTCACTTTTGCATGTCCAATTCTAAAAACCATCCATAGTATAAATCCTAAAGCATGAATATGAATGTTTTAACAAAAATATCCATTCTTAATAGGTAAAATCTGACTTTATATTTTTAAAAAATCATATAAATATTTGCTTTCGCGCCCGAATTTTATAATTCCTTATAATATTTTATCTAAAAGAAAACATTGCAACAAGAAAATTGCTATTTCAAGTGTGGTAGGTATTCTAGAATCCAGCCCATGTAGCTTACAATATACATCTTATTCATTAAAATGAGACCCGAAAATTGAATATTTATTATCTGATTAGTACCACGTTTTGGGCACTTTTGCATGTCCAATGCTTAAAACTATCCATAGTATAGATCTTAAAGCATGAATATTAATGTTTTAACAATAATATCCATTTCAAGAATGGTAAAATCTGACTTTATTTTTGTAAAAAATAATATAAATATTTGCTTCCGCGCCGGAATTTTATAATTCTTCATCATATTTTAGTTAAACGAAAACATTGCAACAAGAAAATTGCTATTTCAAGTGTGGTAGGTATTCTAGAATCCAGCCCATGTAGCTTACAATATACAACGTATTCATTAAAATGACACCCGAAAATTGAATGTTTATTATCTGATTGGTACCACGTTTTGGTCACTTTTGCATGTCCAATGTTTAAAACTATCCATAGTATAAATCCAAAAGCATGAACATGAATGTTTAACAAAACTTTCCATTTCAAGAATAGGTAAAATCTGACTTAATTTATGTAAAAAATCATATAAATATTTGCTTCCGCACCCGAATTTTATAATTTTTTATCATATTTAAGCTATGAGAAAACATTGCAACAAGAAAATTGCTATTTCAAGTGTGGTAGGTATTCTACAATCCAGCCCATGTAGCTTACAATATACAACTTATTCATTAAAATGACACCCGAAAATTGAATGTTTATTTTCGGATTGGTACCCCCGTTTTGGTCACCTTTACATGTCCAATGCTTAAAATTGTTCATAGTACAGATCCTAAAGCATGAATATGAATGTTTTAACAAAAATATCCATTTCAAGAATAGGTAAAATCTGACTTTAATTTTGTAAGAAATCATATAAATATTTGCTTTCGCTCCCGAATTTTATTATTCTTTATCATATTTTAGCTAAAAGAAATATTGCAACAAGAAAATTGCTATTTCAAGTGTGGTAGGTATTCTAGAATCCAGCCCATGTAGCTTGCAATATACAACGTATTCATTAAGAATAGGTAAAATCTGACTTTATTTTTGTAAAAAATCATATAAATATTTATTTCCGCGCTTGAATTTTATACTTCTTCACCATATTTTAGCTAAAAGAAAACATTGCAACAAGAAAATTGCTATTTTAAGTGTGGTAGGTATTCTAGAATCCAGCCCATGTAGCTTACAATATACAACGTATTCATTAAAATGACACCCGAAAATTGAATGTTTATTATCTGATTGGTACCACGTTTTGGTCACTTTTGCATGTCCAATGTTTAAAACTATCCATAGTATAAATCCAAAAGCATTAACATGAATGTTTAACAAAACTTTCCATTTCAAGAATAGGTAAAATCTGACTTAATTTATGTAAAAAATCATATAAATATTTGCTTCCGCACCCGAATTTTATAATTTTTTATCATATTTAAGCTATGAGAAAACATTGCAACAAGAAAATTGCTATTTCAAGTGTGGTAGGTATTCTACAATCCAGCCCATGTAGCTTACAATATACAACTTATTCATTAAAATGACACCCGAAAATTGAATGTTTATTTTCGGATTGGTACCCCCCGTTTTGGTCACCTTTACATGTCCAATGCTTAAAATTGTTCATAGTATAGATCCTAAAGCATGAATATGAATGTTTTAACAAAAATATCCATTTCAAGAATAGGTAAAATCTGACTTTAATTTTGTAAGAAATCATATAAATATTTGCTTTCGCTCCCGAATTTTATTATTCTTTATCATATTTTAGCTAAAAGAAATATTGCAACAAGAAAATTGCTATTTCAAGTGTGGTAGGTATTCTAGAATCCAGCCCATGTAGCTTGCAATATACAACGTATTCATTAAGAATAGGTAAAATCTGACTTTATTTTTGTAAAAAATCATATAAATATTTATTTCCGCGCTTGAATTTTATACTTCTTCACCATATTTTAGCTAAAAGAAAACATTGCAACAAGAAAATTGCTATTTTAAGTGTGGTAGGTATTCTAGAATCCAGCCCATGTAGCTTACAATATACAACGTATTCATTAAAATGACACCCGAAAATTGATTGCTTATTTTCTGATTGTTACCACGTTTTGGTCACTTTTGCATGTCCAATGCTAAAATTATCCATAGTATAGATCCAAAAGCATGAATATTAATGTTTTAACAAAAATATTTATTTTTAAAATATGTAAAATCTGACTTTATTTTTGTAAAAAATCATATAAATATTTGCTTTTGCGCCCGAATTTTATAATTCTTCATCTAATTTTAGCTAAAAGAAAACATTGCAACAAGAAAATTGCTATTTCATGTGTGGTAGGTATTTGGAATCCAGCCCATGTAGCTTACAATATTCAACGTATTCATTAAAATGTCACCCGAAAATTGATTAATTATTATCTGATTGGTACCTCTTTTTTGTCACTTTTGCATGTTCAATGCTTAAAACCAGCCATAGTATAGATCCTAAAGCATGAATATCAATGTTTTAACAAAAATATCCATTTCAAAATAAGTAAAATCTGACTTTATTTTTTAAAAAATCATATAAATATTTGCTAACGCGCCCGAATTTTATAATTATTCATCATATTTTAGCTAAAAGAAACCATTGCAACAAGTAAATTGCTATTTCAAGTGTGGTAGCTATTCTAGAATCCTGCCCATGTAGCTTACAATATACAGCGTATTTATCAAGAATAGGTAAAATCTGACTTTATTTTTGTAAAAAATTATATACATAAATATTTTCTTCCGCGCCCGAATTTTACAAATCTCCATCATATTTTATCGAAAAGAAAACATTGCAACAAGAAAATTGCTATTTAAAGTGTGGTAGGTATTCTAGAATCCAGCCCATGTAGCTTACAATATACAACGTATTTATCAAGAATAGGTAAAATATGACTTTATTTTTGTAAAATATCATATAAATATTTGCTTCCGTTCCCGAATATTATAATTCCTTATCATATATTAGCTAAAAGAAAACATTGCAACAAAAAAATTGCTATTTCAAGTGTGGTAGGTGTTCTAGAATCCAGCCCATGTAGCTTTAAATATACAACGTATTTATTAAAATGACACCCACACATTAAATGTTTATTATCTGATTGGTACCACGTTTTGGTCACTTTTGCATGTCCAATTCTTAAAACCATCCATAGTATAAATCCTAAAGCATGAATATGAATGTTTTACAAAAATATCTATTCTTAATAGGTAAAATCTGACTTTATTTTTGTAAAAAATCGTATAAATATTTTCTTCTGCGGCCGAATTTTATAATTCTTCATAATATTTTACCTAACTGAAAACATTGCAACAAGAAAATTGCTATTTTAAGTGTGGTAGGTATTCTAGAATCCAGCCCATGTAGCTTACAATATACAACGTATTCATTAAAATGACACCCGAAAATTGAATGTTTATTATCTGATTAGTACCACGTTTTGGTCACTTTTGCATGTCCAATGCTTAAAACCATCCATAGTATAAATCCTTAAGCATGAGTATGAATGTTTTAACAAAAATATCCATTTCAAGAATAGGTAAAACCTGACTTTATTTTTGTAAAAAATCACATAAATATTTGCTTCCGCCCCAGAATTTTATAATTCTTCATCATATTTTAGCTAAAAGAAAACATTGCAATAAGAAAATTGCTATTTCAAGTGTGGTACGTAACTAGAATCCAGCCCATGTAGCTTACAATATACAACGTATTTATTAAAATGTCACCCGAAAATTAATTGTATATTATCGGATTGGTACCTTGTTTTGGTCACTTTTGCATGACCAATGCTTAAAACCAGCCATAGTATACATCCTAAAGCATGAATATGAATGATTTAACAAAAATATCCATTTCAAAATAGGTAAAATCTGACTTCATTTTTGTAAAAAATCATATAAATATTTGCTTCCGCGCCCGAATTTTATAATTCTTTATCGTATTGTATCTAAAAGAAAACATTGCAACAAGAAAATTGCTATTTAAAGTGTGGTAGGTATTCTAGAATCCAGCCCATGTAGCTTTAAATATACAACGTATTTATTTAAATGACACCCAAACATTGAATGTTAATTATCTGATTGGTATCACGTTTTGGTCACTTTTGCATGTCCAATTCTTGAAACCATCCATAGTATAAATCCTAAAGTATGAATATGAATGTTTTAACAAAAATATCCATTTCAAGAATAGGTAAAGTCTGACTTAATTTTTGTAAAAAATCATATAAATATTTGCTTCCGCACCCGAATTTTATAATTTTTTATCATATTTTTGCTATAAGAAAGCATTGCAACAAGAAAATTGCTATTTCAAGTGTGGTAGGTATTCTAGAATCCAGCCCATGTAGCTTTAAATATACAACGTATTTATTAAAATGACACCCAAACATTGAATGTTTATTATCTGATTGGTACCACGTTTTGGTGACTTTTGCATGTCCAATGCTTAAAATTATTCATAGTATAGATCCTAAAGCATGAATATGAATGTTTTACCAAAAATATCCATTTCAAGAATAAGTAAAATCTGACTTTAATTTTGTAAGAAATCATATAAATATTTGCTTCCGCTCCCGAATTTTATTATTCTTTATCATATTTTAGCTAAAAGAAAACATTGCAACAAGAAAATTGCTATTTCAAGTGTGGTAGGTATTCTAAAATCCAGCCGTGTAGCTTACAATATACAACGTAATCATCAAGAATAAGAAAATTCTGATTTTATTTTGTAAAAATCATAGAAATATTTGCTTCCGCGCCCGAATTTTATAATTCTTTATCATATTTTAGCTACAAGAAAACATTGCAACAAGAAAATTGCTTTTTCAAGTGTGTTAGGTATTTTAGAATCCAGCCCGTGTACCTTGCAATATACAGCGTATTCATCAAGAATAGGTAAAATCTGACATTATTTTTGTAAAAAATCATATAAATATTTACTTCCGTGCTTGAATTTTATAATTCTTCATCATATTTTAGCTAAAAGAAATCATTGCAACAAGAAAATTGCTATTTTAAGTGTGGTAGGTATTCTAGAATCCAGCCCATGTAGCTTACAATATACAACGTATTCATTAAAATGACACCCGAAAATTGAATGCTTATTATCTGATTGTTACCACGTTTTGGTCACTTTTGCATGTCCAATGCTAAAATTATCCATAGTATAGATCCTAAAGCATGAATATTAATGTTTTAACAAAAATATTTTTAAAATATGTAAAATCTGACTTTATTTTTGTAAAAAATCATATAAATATTTGCTTTTGCGCCCGAATTTTATAATTCTTCATCTACTTTTAGCTAAAAGAAAACATTGCAACAAGAAAATTGCTATTTCAAGTGTGGTAGGTATCTAGAATCCAGCCCATGTAGCTTACAATATTCAACGTATTCATTAAAATGTCACCCGAAAATTGATTAATTATTATCTGATTGGTACCTCGTTTCGGTCACTTTTGCATGTCCAATGCTTAAAACCAGCCATAGTATAGATCCTAAAGCATGAATATCAATGTTTTAACAAAAATATCCATTTCAAGAATAGGTAAAATCTGACATTATTTTTGTAAAAAATCACATAAATATTTGCTTCCGCCCCAGAATTTTATAATTCTTTATCATATTTTAAACTAAAAGAAAACATTGCAACAAGAAAATTGCTATTTCAAGTGTGGTAGGTATTATAGAATTCAGCCCATGTAGCTTACAATATACAACGTATTCATTCAAATGACACCCGAAAATTTAATGTTTATTATCTGATTGGTACTACGTTTTGGTCACTTTTGCATGTCTTATGCTAAAATTATGCATAGTATAGATCCTAAAGCATGAATATGATTGTTTTAACAAAAATATCCATTTCAAGAATAGGTAAAATCTGACTTTATTTTTGTTCAAAATCATATAAATATTTGCTTCCGCGCTCGAATTTTATAATTCTCCATCATATATTATCTATAAGAAAACATTGCAACAAGAAAATTGCTATTTAAAGTGTGGTAGGTATTCTAGAATCCAGCCCATGTAGCTTACAATATACAACGTATTCATTAAGAAAAGGTAAAATCTGACTTTATTTTTGCAAAAAATCATATAAATATTTGCTTCCGGGCCCGAATTTTATAATTCTTCATCATATTTTAGCTAAAAGAAAACATTGCAACAAGAAAATTGCTATTGCAAGTTTGGCAGGTATTCTAGAATCCAGCCCATGTAGCTTACAATATACAACGTATTTATCAAGAATAATAATAATAATAATAATAATAATCTTTATTTCATTGACATGGTTTACATGTATGTAAAACGTCAAAAATACAATAAAATTATGACAATTATACAAACACGTATAAAGTTATAAAACAGTAAGATTACTTATTTTCTACTAAATAATATAATAAAAAAGGTACAGTAGATCCCGAGAGAGAAAGCAACTATGTACGACATAAAAGGCAGTCTTGTGAAAAGAAATTAATTTGTCAGATCATAATACTCTTTTAAGTTATAGAAACAGTGTTCTAAAAGAAAAGATTTTAATTTAAATGAAAACAGTTTTAGATTTTTACAAGATTTGATTTCAGCTGATAATTTATTAAAAATCAGTAAACCTTGTATATGTGGAGCCTTTTTTGAAAAATCATATCTGGCTAAAGGTACCCGAATGTCGTTTTTTTGACGTGTGTCAAATTTGTGATAGGTTGAATTTAGGTTAAATGATGATTTCTTTGCATAGATGAATCTGCATAACTCGTAGATATAAAGAGAAGTTACTGTTAAAATATTATACTTTTTGAAAAGACTTTTACATGAGAAATCGCGCGATACTTTAGCAATACTTCGTAAAATTCTTTTTTGACAAATAAACACATTTGATACTGAAGATGATACACCCCAAAAACAAATACCGTAGCGAATAACTGATTCTACCTTAGCATAATAAAATATTAAGAGCTGTTTTTCCGTAAGAATATTACTTAACTGTCTAAACTGATAACAAATCACACTAAGTTTAGCAGTAACAGAATCTACCTGCGAGCTCCCAATAAAATTTTCATCAAGAGACACTCCTAGAAATTTATTTTTATAAATCCTAGAAATGTGATGATTATCAAGAAAGATATCAATATCAAGGTCTCTGTTGCATTGACGACTGTGAAAACGCATGTAATGTGTTTTCGCAGAGTTAAAGAAAAGGTTGTTGCTACTAAACCAGTTAGCTAGGCGATCTACACAATTCTGACACTTAGCTTTAAGTGTATCACTATTTGGATCTGAAATGATTAGCGAAGTATCATCAGCATACATCGTGATTACACATTCTTTACTAAAAATAGAGCTCAGATCGTTAATGTACAATAAAAAAAGTATAGCTGAAATTGTGCTGCCTTGTGGAACTCCAATATTCACTACAGTACGTTCTGAATCTATTTTTTTTGTGATATTGTTATCTGTATGTTTAATTGAAACGTATTGCTCCTTGTTTTCTAAAAAAGATGTTATCCAATTAAGAGGCGTGCCCCTTATACCGTGCTTTTCCAATTTAAAGCGCAATCTCTCATGGTTTACACAATCAAAAGCTTTTGTCAGATCACAAAAAATTCCGACCGGCTGCTCTCCATTTTCTAGTTTGCTTAAAATATTTTCGAGCGTAAATTGTATTGCATTTAATGTAGAATATTTGGGTCGAAACCCGAATTGGTGTGGACTGATTATTTTGTATTTATACAAAAAAGATTCCAACAAAGTGCCACTGGCCTATAGTTATTAATATTGTATGCATCTTTTCCTTTATGAATCGGACTGACTTTATTAACTTTAAGGATACATGGAAAGTTTCCTGTCTGAAACGATAGGTTTACTAAATGCAATATGGGTTTAATTATGGCAACTGCTATAATTTTAATTAGGAAATTTGGAATGTTATCTGGACCAGATGATCTTTTGTTTTTTATTTTTGTTTTAATTAAATTTAAAAGTTCAGATTCTTCAAAAGGTAGCAGAAACAGGCTATTTGATTGTGCAACCATGACATCTTGCGCTTCTGCATTAGATGTGGGTAATTGATCTACTATCTTCTTAGGTGCGTCTCTAAAAAAAGTATTAAATTCATTTGCAACATCTACTGGGTTTGTTAGAATATTGTTGTCAAGCCTGATACTCAAATTTTGACTAGATGGTTTATTGCCTGTGATTTCTTTTATAACATTCCATGTGGATTTGGAAATATTATCAGAATTGAAGATACAATTTTGGTAATATTGTTTCTTAGTTTTTGATTACGTTTCATTTCTTTGTAAAGAGGTGTAAATTCATTATGTGTTTTTTGAAGCTGAAACAAATTAAATAGATTACTACTAGATTTATGAATTTCTTCATTGTGCCATTTTTTATTTTTTGTTTTTTTAAGGCTAGTATGTGAAGGAAAATTTTTATTAAAATAAAATATAAAAGTTTCAAAGAAATATTGAAATGAAATATTTAAATCTTGTGTGTTATACACAGAGAACCAATCTTCCGAATTTAAATCGTGAGTGAAACAATTTATTTGCGATTCATCAAAAATTCTTCGTGTGATTTTTTCCATGCAAACGTCATTATTGTTTAGATTTGTACTAGTGAGAAGAGCTTTATGATCTGATATAACGTTATCTAGAATGGCACAACTACTTTTAGTGTTACTAAAAATGTGATCTAATATATTGTTGCCTCTAGTAGGAGTTTTAACAAGACTCTGACAGTTATAACTTAAAAGTAAGTCTGAAATCTTTAGGATTGTAGTATCTCTATCGGGATCGAGATTAAAGTCGCCTCCTAGAATAAGTTTACAACCCGGTTTCATTACTTTGTCTAAAATCTATTTAAATGATTTTAATAATTTGTCGGATTCTACTGAATTTAAGTAGCAGGGTGTTCTGTAAAAACACATTATTATGACAGTGGTGTTAGAGTTTGCACACCATTTAGCACCACAAATTTCAAACACTTTATCTACACAGAAATCATCTAAATTGATGTGCTGTACATTAAGTTTTGAATTACACCAAATTCCAACACCACCACCTGTGTTATTGGTGCGACAATAATTTGAGATGCATGTATAGTTTGGTAAAATTAAACTAATAATAGAAACTGGGTTGCACCAGGTTTCTGAAACACAAAAAAAAAATGATATTCAGTTCTGGATTAAGAATAAAGTTGCAATGAACTAAATCAAGTGTGTCAGAGTTTAAGGATTGACATTTCAGGAAAACTATGTCGTAAATGCTCAAATTGTCATTATTTTGCACAGAACTAGATACTACGACGTCTTCTTCTTCATGGTCCGTGGCTGAAAAAACCTTGAGACGTACGCTCCTTGCGGCCATATGTTTGCATTCATAGCTTGTTCAAAGTTCATTAAATTAACAGTAATTTTAAAGGATGTATAATGTTCAGGGAACTTGGAATTAAGCTCTTCCACAGTCACTTCAGGAAAAAGAGATCGAAGATGATTTGCTATGGTTTGAGACTGAGTTCCTGGTTTTAGCCTAGATGCGTATATAAAGGCTTTTTTCGGTGCTACTTCTATGTTATCAATTTTAGCACTACCGTATATACCTGGCATTTTTTCTGGTTTTTTTTTTAACAACCTCAACCCATGGAGTATTTTTATGAATATTGTTTGGTATTATATTAGTTGAGTCTTCGTTTTCAGAGTTTAATTTAAGGTTAAGTTTATGCTTGTTTTTATTTGGCGACGTTAACGCCAGTTCAATGTCAGATCTGTCAGGTTTAGTGATTTTTATGTTATTATTATCATTTGTTTCAGCCAGTACGGTTGTGTGGTCGTGGCGTGTCTTGTCTGATCGCGTAGATAAGCAACATAGCCCGCCCTGTCCATTTGGATGGGTTGCCGCACAACGGCTCGGTGTGTGCTGGCCTTGCAGAGACTGCAGGCTGACAACCTGCATCGCTAAAATGCAAGTAAAACATGTCACGAAACAAGTACTTCAGATACTTGAGGCCTTGTTCCACATAGGAATGTTGTGCCACTGATGATGATGATTATCATTTGTTAGTAACTTTAGATTATTACTTTTATTTTTAGTATCAGATTTAGTTTTAGATGGCGTTACTTTGAAAATTTCTGTTTCATGCATTTTTATATTATTTTGTTGTAAAAGTGATATAATTGTTTCTTTGTCCTTTATATTTACGCACTTGTCAATAATAATTTTATCTTTTTCTTTAATTAACTGTTTTAAATAGTTTATTTCCATTGTAAGTCTATGAACACTTTCAAGGTCAATAGTGTCCCTTGCATCTACAAAATTATCAATGCTTGAGCAGCATTTTGTCAAATTCTCTAGGACACTTACGCCCGTATGCATAGTCACACGCCGGGCGCGTCGCTGGTGACTCTTCGGCTAGCGACGCGCCAGCGAATCGCTATAGTTGAACGTTGCATAAACAAATTTCAATGAAGCGCTCACCGGCGAATACTCCGGCGGCTCGCCAGGATTTACGCTACTATTCAACTTAATAATATGTGACAACTTCGTTGCAATGGCGCGGAAATATAAACAGTAAAAATACAGATGCACAAAATTATTGATTATTTTCAGTGATTAACTTGGTTCGTTTAAAGATATACTCATTAAATACATAAATATATATTTATTTATCGAAATACATGCATGAAATTAACAATTAGTAAAATAATGCTGTTAAATGAGTATGAAAGTCAAAGTTTGAAAATTTTTAACAATTTATACCGAACTAGGTGAATTTGTATAATTCGTACATAAATATATTTTGATTATTTATGTTAAAAAATAACTTTTTTATTTAATAAATAAAAATAAAAATAAATTTTGAATATTCGATTTCAGATAGAGTAAAATTATAATATTGGATGACTGTACAACGTGTTTTCTTATTTTATTGTAGGGATTAAGTTATTATAAATTTCGAAGAAAGGTTCAAAATTCCAAATGCGGTGTTAACTGTACTTTGGTAGGGTACATCACTTAAGTTATTAATTTAGGGAACTTCCATGAATTTTGCAAACAGGTCTTAAGTTTTATCCCCTCTCTAATGTCACATTTGGGGGTGATTTTTCTTGTTGCAATTTTTATTTTATTTCATCATTCTACTGCGAGGTTTATTCGAGTAAACATTAGCTTTGATTTATTTACTATTATTTTGGTTTTGATATCGTGAATAAATCATCTTCAAATATGTCTATTCCATTTTTAACCGAAGAGAAGGAGATTTTAGTGCAATTGATTAAAAAATATGCGGTTATTGAAGACAAAAAAACTGATGCCACGAATATAAAAAGAAAAAGTGAAGCTTGGGAGAAATTGTGTGAAGAATACAATGCCAACAACGTGAATACAAAGGTAAATATAAAATTATATTAATTTTGAACGTTATATTGACAAATGCATTAATTATTTGTAGAGAACAATTATACAACTAAAAAGATGTTGGGATAAAATAAAACGACAACAGAAAACAATTTCGGCTGAGGAACGTCGTGAACGGATGAGAACTGGAGGTGGCCCAGCACAAATTCCAAAAGACCCTGTAATTCCTGATGTTGCAACAATAGTGCCACATTTGACGTATGAAATAGAAAATCAATTTGACAGTGATGCTGTAATGATGCAAATAGATGAAATAAATCGCACAGGTAATATAATTCACCTACATATTTATATATAAATTTAAGTTTATTAATTTATTTTAATTTTACAGAAATGAACATAGACGAAATTAATACTGAATTAATTTTGACACCTTCCAACGACGAAATGACTGAAGAATCTATTTCGCAGACGACACCTTCAACTTCAAATCCGAAAAAAAGTACAAAAACATCAAAAAAGCCTGTTGATAAAACAAATCATTTCGAAGAACTTATGAAAGCTAGGTTACGAAATGCGGAATATGAATTTGAAAATTTAAAATTAATTCGTAATGAACAAATAAAACTTATAGAAATGCAAATGAACGTAGAACTTGAAAGAAAAAGAAAAATCGAATGCGAAACAGAAACTTCAAAAATTGAAAAATTGGTAGCAGAAGAGAAATTAAAATATTTTAAACTGAAAAATAAACAATTAGAAAACGAATTAAAAAATGAAAATCATTGTTAATTCCTTGTATTTGTAGAATTAATTTTGTTTTTAGTAGAATATGTTATACATGTATATAGCTGATAATGTAATAGTTATGTATTGTAAAATGTTCTAATAATTTTTTTAATAAAAATATATGCAGTTTATAATTTTTTAATTATTTGCATTAATTAATTAAATAAATAAAATCCACATTAAACTAAAACTAGTCAGAAAATTAATTGAATTTTTAGTCGGAAAATTGATTTAAATTTATTATCTAGATATTAATATATACCAATAAATAAAAAATAAATTATAAATGGACAATACTAAATTTAATGTTAATTATTAAGCAGTGAGTAAATTTAATTAAATTAAATATAACGGAAAGAAGTAATGACATGATAATTAATTTTGAAAATATCTTTGAATTAAACTACGTCGTACTGCTGGGCCATTACCCTGAATTCTATTTTGTATTTGTTGAATCGGTGGATCATCTGGATTCTCATTTACATTTAAATCAATATTATCTCTAATTTGAATACTTATGTTATGGAGAACACTACAAGCTACAATTATTGTACATACAGTTTCTATTTTGTTTGCTAAACCACGACTTAAACATGGAAATTTTCTTTTTAATAACCCAAACATTCTTTCCACGCTATTTCTTGTTCTGATTTGGGCAGTATTGTAGCGATTTTCGGCATCAGATGACGGATGTAATAGTGGGGTCATTAAATATGGTAAGCATGGGTACCCACTGTCACCCAGTAAATATCCCTGCATATTCCCGTCTTCAAACCGCATCTTAATGCTACTATTATTAAAAATAGTACTATCATGTTCCCGTCCTGGCCAACGTGCTACAAGGTCAAAAATTTGCAACTGCGGTCCAGAAATTGCCTGTACGTTAACAGAAAATGATCCTTTCCTATTCCTGAAAATTTCGGCCATATCTCCACCAGGACTTTTTATAGGAATATGGGTGCAGTCAATGCACCCTGATACAGACGGAAAATGTGCTATCCTGTAAAATTCTGTATGAATTGCTCTTAAATCATCAGGAAATTTTATATAATTGCGAGAATTTGATGCAATTAATTGAGAAATTATTTTAATAAATCTACATACAGTGGATTGATGGATTCCACGTAAATCTCCACATACAGTCTATAAATAAATTTTTAAGTATATTCAAAAATATATTAAAATAATAAATAAGAAAACCTGAAAATTTCCTGTAGCGTAGAAACGTAAAGTTGATAAAAGTGCAATTATTGGTGGCACCGGTAATCCCCTGTTCGTAACTTTTTGTAGTCCTACCATAAATGGCATTAACATTTGCATGACCGAATTTTTATTAAATCTATATCGCCTTTTGAATTCAATTTCCGAAAAAAACTCCAATGGATTTTCAACATCACGAATATATCGTCTTGGTTTTGGTTGAAAAATATCTTCCATTTCATTCATTTCAATAAATAAATGTAAATCATCCATGTTAATGTATATATATAAATTATATTAAAAAGTTATACAAGGAAATTATACAGAGAAAATACACCGAAGATGCGCTGGAGATGCCCATGACCACCTTCAGCGACTCGCCGAATATTTCTCATATGCGCATGTCTGTTTAGAAGATTCGCCAGCGACTCGCCAGCGTTACGTTGACTATGCAATGAAAAGTAAACCATTTCTGACGAATGCGCGCCAGCGATTCACCGGCGAGCGACTATGCATACGGGCGTTAGATTTTTCTTCACACAAAAATTTTGGTGGAATACACTGTTGCACAACATACATCGAACTATGTTATTTACAGCTTTTTTTTTACAGATTTTACATACTTTTTTATCGTTTTCTATTTCACTGTCACTCGTGACACCATTATTGTCCGCCATCATCAACCATTATCAAATAGGTAAAATCTGACTTTATTTTTGTAAAAAATCATATCAATATTTGCTTCCACGCCCAAATGTTATAATTTTTTATCATATTTTAACTAAAAGAAAACATTGCAACAAGAAAATTGCTATTTCAAGTTTGGTAGGTATTCCAGAATCCAGCCCATGTTGCTTATAATATACAACGTATTCATTAAAATGACACCCGAAAATTAAATGTTTATTATCTGATTGGTACCACGTTTTGGTCACTTTTGCATGTCCATTGCTTAAAATCATCCATAGTGTAGATCCTAAAGCATGAATATGAATATTTTACCAAAAATTTCTATTTCAAAAATAGGTAAAATCTTACTTTATTTTTGTAAAAAATCATATAAATATTTGCTTCCGCGCCAAAATTTTTAATTTTTCATTATATTTCAGCTAAAAGAAAACATTGCAACAAGAAAATTGCTATTTCAAGTGTGTTAAATATTCTAGAATCCAGCCCATGTAGCTTATAATATACAACGTATTCATCAATAGGTAAAATCTGACTTTATTTTTGTAAAAAATCATATAAATATTTGTTTCCGCGCCCGAATTTTACAATTCTTCATCATATTTTAGCTAAAATAAAACATTGCAACAAGAATATTGCTATTTCAAGTGTGGTAGGTATTCTAAAATCCAGCCCATGTAGCTTACAATATACAACGTATTTATTAAAATGTCACCCGAAAACTGAATGTTTATTATCTGATTAGTACCACGTTTTGGTCACTTTTGCATGTCCAATGCTTAACACCATCCATAGTGTAGAACCTAAAGCATGAATATGAATGTTTTAACAAAAATATTTATTTAAAAAATAGGTAAAATATGACTTTATTTTTGTAAAAATTACATAAACATTTGCTTCCGCGCCCGAATTTTATAAATCTTCCTCATATTTTAGCTAAAAGAAAAAATTGCAACAAGAAAATTGCTATTTCAAGTGTAGTAGGTATTCTAGAATCCAGCTCATGTAGCTTACAATATATAACGTATTCATCAAGAATAGGTAAAATCTGACTTTATTTTTCAAAAAATCATATAAATAATTCCTCCTGCGCTCGAATTTTATAATTCTTCATCATATTTTAGCTAAAAGAAAAAATTGCAACATAAAATTGCTATTTCAAGTGTGGTAGGTATCCTAGAATCCAGCCCATCTAGCTTACAATATACAACGTATTATTTAAAATGACACCCGGAAATTGAATGTTTATTATCTGATTGGTACCACGTTTTGGTCACTTTTGCTAGTCTAATGCTAAAATTATCCATAGTATAGATCCTAAAGCCTGAATATGAATGTTTTAATAAAAATTACCTATTACAAGAATAGGTAAAATCTGACTTTATTTTTGTAAAAAATTATATAAATATTTGCTTTCGCGCCCGAATTTTATAATTCTTTATCATATTTTAGATAAAAGAAAACATTGCAACAAGAAAATTGCTATTTTAAGTGTGGTAGGTATTCTAGAATCCAGCACATGTAGCTTACAATATACAACGTATTCATCAAGGAAAGGTAAAATCTAACTTAATTTTTGTAAAAAATTATATAAATATATGTTTCCGCGCCCAAATTTTTTAATTCTTCATCATACTTTAGCTAAAAGAAAACATTGCAACAAGAAAGTTGCTATTTCAAGTTTGGTAGGTATTCTAGAATTCAGCCCATGTAGCTTGCAATATACATTGTATTCATTAAAATGACACTCGAAAATTGAATGTTTAATATCTGATTGGTACCACGTTTTGGTCACTTTTGCATGTCTATTGCTAAAATTATCCATAGTATAGATCCTAAAGCATGAATATGAATATTTTAACAAAAATATCCATTTCAAGATTAGGTAAAAAGCTGACTTTATTTTTGTAAATAATCATATATTTGCTTAAGCGTCCGAATTTTATAATTCTTCAACATATTTTAGCTAAAAGAAAACATTGCAACAAGAAAATTGCTATTTCAAGTGTGGTAGGTATTCTAGAATCCAACCCATGGAGCTTACAATATACAACGTATTCATCAAGAATAGGTAAAATCTAATTTTATTTTTGTAAAAAATCATATAAACATTTTCTTCCGCATCTTAATTTTAGAATTCTTCAACAGATTTTAGCTAAAAGAAAACATTGCAACAAGAAAATTGCTATTTCAAGTGTGGTAGGTTTTCCAGAATCCAGCCCATGTAGCTTACAATATACATTGTATTCATTTAATTGACACAGGAAAATTGAATATTTAATGTCTAATTGGTACCACGTTTTGGTCACATTTGCATGTCAAATGCTAAAATTATTCATAGTATAGATCCTAAAGCATGAATATGAATATTTTAACAAAAATATCCATTTCAAGAATAGGTAAAATCTGACTTTATTTTTGTAAATAATCATATATTTGCTTCCGTGTCCGAATTTTATAATTATTGATCATATTTTAGCTAAAAGAAAACATTGCAACAAGAAAATTGCTATTTTAAGTGTGGTAGGTATTCTAGAATCCAGCCCATGTAGCTTGCAATATACAACGTATTCATTAAAATGACACCCGAAAAGTGAATGTTTATTATCTGATTGGTACCACGTTTTGGTCACTTTTGCATGTCCAATGCTTAAAACCATCCATAGTATAGATCCTAAAGCATGAATATGAATGTTTTAACAAAAATGTTCATTTAAAAAATAGGTAAAATCTTTTTTTTTTTGTAAAAATTATATAAATATTTGCTTCCGCGCCCGAATTTTATAAATCTCCTTCATATTTTAGCTAAAAGAGAACATTGAAACAAGAAAATTGCTATTTCAAGTGTAGTAGGTATTCTAGAATCCAGCCCATGTAGCTTACAATATACAACGTATTCATCAAGAATAGGTAATATCTGACTTTACTTTTTAAAAAATCATATAAATATTTTCTTCCCCGCCCGAATTTTATAATTGTTCATCATATTTTAGCTAAATGAAAACATTGCAACAAGAAAATTGCTATTTCAAGTGAGGTAGGTATTCTAGAATCCAGCCCATGTAGCTTACAATATACAACGTATTCATTAAAATGACTAACGCAAATTGAATAATTATTATTGGTACCACGTTTACGTCACTTTTGCATGTCCAATGCTTAAAACCATCTATAGTATAGATCCTAAAGCATGTAAATTGAATGTTTTAACAAAAATATCCATTTCAAGAATAGGTAAAATCTGAAATTATTTTTGTAAAACATCATATAAATATTTGCTTTTGCGCCCGAATTTTATAATTCTTCATCATATTTAAGCTAAAAGAAAACATTGCAACAAGAAAATTGCTATTTCAAGTGTGGTAGGCATTCTAGAATCCAGCCCATGTAGCTTACAATATACAACGTATTCATCAAGAATAGGGAAAATCTGACTTAATTTTTGTAAAAAATCATATAAATAAAGTAAAAAGCTGACTTTATTTTTGTAAATAATCATATATTTGCTTAAGCGTCCGAATTTTATAATTCTTCAACATATTTTAGCTAAAAGAAAACATTGCAACAAGAAAATTGCTATTTCAAGTGTAGTAGGTATTCTAGAATCCAACCCATGTAGCTTACAATATACAACGTATTCATCAAGAATAGGTAAAATCTGATTTTACTTTTTAAAAAATTATATAAATATTTGCTTCCGCGCCCGAATTTTATAATTTTTCATCATATTTTAGCTAAAAGAAAACATTGCAACAAGAAAATTGCTATTTAAAGTGTGGTAGGTATTCTAGAATCCAGCCCATGTAGCTTACAATATACAACGTATTCATTAAAATGACTCCCGCAAATTGAATAATTATTATCTGATTGGTACCACGTTTTTGTCACTTTTGCATGTCCAATGCTTAATATCATCCATAGTATAGATCCTAAAGCATGTAAATTGTATGTTTTAACAAAAATATCCATTTCAAGAATAGGTAAAATTTGAAATTATTTTTGTAAAACATCATATAATTATTTGCTTCCGCGCCCGAATTTTATAATTCTTTATCATATTTTAGCTAAAAGAAAACATTGCAACAAAAAAATTGAAATTTCAAGTGTGGTAGGTATTCTAGAATCCAGCCCATGTAGCTTACAATATACAACGTATTCATCAAGAACGGAGAAAATCTGACTCTATTTTTTTAAAGAATCATATAAATATTTGCTTCCGCGCCCGAATTTTATAATTCTTCATCATATTTTAGCTAAAAGAAAACATGGCAACAAGAAAATTGCTATTTGAAGTGTGGTAGGTATTGCAGAATCCAGCCCATGTAGCTTACCATTTACATCGTATTCATTAAAATGACACCCGAAAAGTGAATGTTTATTATCTGATTGGTACCACGTTTTCGTCACTTTTGCATGTCCAATGCTTAAAACCATCCATAGTATAGATCCTAAAGCATGAATATAAATGTTTTAACAAAAATATCCATTTCTAGAATAGGTAAAATATGACTTTATTTTTGTAAAAAATCATATAAATATTTGCTTTCGCGCCCGAATTTTATAATTCTTTATCATATTATGGCTAAAAGAAAACACTGCAACATGAAAATTGCTATTTCAAGTGTGGTAGGTATTCTAGAACCCAGCCCATGTAGCTTACAGTATACAACGTATTCATCAAGAATAGGGAAAATCTGGCTTAATTTTTGTATAAAATCTTATAAATATTTGCTTCTGCGCCATAATTTTATAAGTCTTTATCATATTTTAGCTAAAAGAAAACATTGCAACCAGAAAATTGCTATTTCAAGTATGGTAGCTTTCTAGAATCCAGCCCATGTAGCTTACACTATACAACGTATTTATCAAGAATAGGTAAAATCTGATTTAATTTTTGTAAAAAATCATATAAATATTTGCTTTCGCGCCCGATTTTTATAATTCTTTATCATATTTTAGCTAAAAGTAAACATTGCATTAAGAAAATTGCTATTTCAAGTGTGGTAGGTATTCTAGAATCCATTCCATGTAGCTTACAATATACAACGTATTCATCAACAATAGGTAAAATATGACTTTATTTTTGTAAAAAATCATATAAATATTTGCTTCCGCGCCTGAATTTTATAATTCTTCATCATATTTTAGCTAAAAGAAAACATTGCAACAAGAAAATTGCTATTTCAAGTGCGGTAGGTATTCTAGAATCCATCCCATGTAGCTTACAATATACAACGTATTCATTAAAATGACACCCGAAAATTGAATGTTTATTATCTGATTGGTACCACGTCTTGGTCAGTTTTGCATGTCCAATGCTTGAAACCATCCATAGTATAGATCCTAAAGCATGAATATGAATGTTTTAACAAAAGTATCCATTTCAAGGATAGGTAAAAGCTGACTTTATTTTTGTAAATAATCATATAAATATTTGTTTCCCCGCCCGAATTTTATAATTTTTCATTATATTTTAGCTAAAAGAAAACATTGCAACAAGAAAATTGCTATTTCAATTGTGGTAGGTATTCTAGAATCAAGCCCTTGTAGCTTACAATATACAACGTATTCAATAAAATGACTCCCGCAAATAGAATAGTTATTATCTGATTGGTACCACGTTTACGTCACTTTTGCATGTCCAAATCTTAAAACCATCCATAGTATATATCCTAAAGCATGTAAATTGAATGTTTTAACAAAAATATCCATTTCAAGAATAGGTAAAATATGAAATTATTTTTGTAAAACATCATATAAATATTTGCTTCCTCGCCCGAATTTTATAATTCTTTATTATATTTAAGCTAAAAGAAAACATTGCATTAAGAAAATTGCTATTTCAAGTGAGGTGGGCATTCTAGAATCCAGCCCATGTAGCTTACAATATACAACGTATTCATCAAGAATGGGGAAAATCTGACTTAATTTTGGTAAAAAATCATATAAATATTTGTTTCCGCGCCCGAATTTTATAATTCTTCATCATATTTTAGCTAAAAGAAAACATTGCAACAAGAAAATTGCTATTTCAAGTGTGGTAGGTATTCTAGATTCCAGCCCATGGAGCTTACAATATACAACGTATTCATCAAGAATAGGTAAAATCTGACTTTATTTTTGTAAAAATCATATAAATATTTGTTTCCACGAACGAATTTTATAATTCTTCATCATATTTTAGCTAAAAGAAAACATTGCAACAAGAAAATTGCTATTTCAAGGGTGGTAGGTATTCTAGAATCCAGCCCATGCAGCTGACAATATACAACGTATTCAATAAAATGACACCCGAAAATTGAATGTTTATTATCTGAATGGTGCCACGGTATGGTCACTTTTGCATGTCCAATGCTAAAATTATCTATAGTATAGATCCTAAAGCATGAATATGAATGTTTTAACAAAAATATCTATTTCAAGAATAGGTAAAATCTGACTTTGTTTTTGTAAAATATCATATAAATATTTGCTTCCGCACCCGAATTTTATAATTCTTTATCATATTTTAGCTAAAAGAAAACATTGCAACAAGAAAATTGCTATTTCATGTCTGGTAGGTATTCTAGAATCCAGCCAATGTAGCTTACAATATACAACGTATTTATCAAGAAAAGGTAAAATCTGACTTTAATTTTGGAAAAAATCATATAAATATTTGCTTCCGCGCCCGAATTTTATAATTTTTCAACATATTTTAGCTACAAGAAAACATTGCAACAAGAAAATTGCTATTTCAAGTGTGGTAGGTATTCTAAAATCCAGCCCATGTAGCTTACAATATACAACGTATTCATTAAGAATAGGTAATGTCTGACTTTATTTTTGTAAAAAAATCATATAAATATATGCTTCCGAGCCTGAATTTTATAATTCTTTATTATATTTTACTAAAAGAAAACATTGCAACAAGAAAATTGCTATTTCAATTGTGGTAGGTATTCTAGAATCTAGCCCTTGTAGCTTACAATATACAACGTATTCATCAAGAATAGGTCATATCTGACTTTATTTTTGTAAAAAAATCATATAATTATTTGCGTCCGCGACCGAATGTTATAATTCTTAATCATATTTTAGCTAACAGAAAACATTGCAACATGAAAATTGCTATTTCAAGTGTGGTAGGTAATCTAGAATCCAACCCATGTAGCTTACAATATACAACGTATTTATTAAAATGACACCCAAAAATTGAATGTTTATTATCTGATTGGTACCAAGTTATGGACATTTTGCATGTGTTACGCTAAAATTGTCCATAGTATAGATCCTAAAGCATGAATATGAATGTTTTAACAAAAATATCCATTTCAAAAATAGATAAAATCTAACTTTATTTTTGTAAAAAATCATATAAATATTTGCTTCCGAGCCCGAATTTTAATATTTTTCATCATATTTTAGCTAAAAGAAAACATTGCAACAAGAAAATTGCTATTTCAAGTGTGGTAGGTATTCTAGAATCCAGCCCATGTAGCTTACAATATACAACGTAATCTTTAAGAATAAATAAAATCTGACTTAATTTTTGTAAAAAATCATATAAATAATTGCTTCTCGCCCGAATTTTATAATTCTTCATCATATTTTAGCTAAAATAAAACATTGCAACAAGAAAATTGCTATTTCAAGTGTGGTAGGTATTTTAGAATGTAGCCCATGTAGCTTATAATATATAACGTATTCATTAAAATGACACCCGAAAATTGAATGTTTATTATCTGATTGGTACCACGTTATGGTCACTTTTGCGAGTCCTATGCTAAAATTATCCATATTATAGATCCTAAAGCATGAATATGAATGTTTTAACAAAAATATTGTAACGTTTTATTTATTTAGGTGAAGTGTAAAATTGATTAAAACACGAGAATTTATATAACTAGGTTTAATTAAAGAAATATGAATTATAAAGAATAAATAAAAAATAACTAACACTAAGAATTAACAAATATAAACACTAATTTAAGAACTAATTATTATTACTAAATACTTAAACACTAAGATAATTTATTTAAACAATTAAAACAACGCAATATTTATTTCAACACTATTTATATCACTGTCTATTTATTTATATCACCGTCTGTACACTACGCGTATTAACACAAGACTGTCCTCGCGATCTTTTGCTTGGGGTATTTATATTAAAACGCTTCATTCTCGAATATTCTTTGACCTTTTAATTTCTCGAATATTCGCCGACCCCGATCAGAACAATAGGGAACGAACGGACGTGTTTTGACCTGTGCGCTAGCGGCCGCCGCCTGCGCCGCCGCCCGCGCCGCGACCCTGGGTTCGCTACATTGCCCCCTCCTTAAGACTGTTTCGTCCCGGAACAGTTCGTTATGACGAAATCTGCATGCATCACCCTTGGTGCATCTGGAAGTCTTGAAGAAGTAACAGTCGACGGTCCGTTTGAGCTCTTCTTGGCCGGTAGAGTTGAACCTGCAGACTAGAATTTCCACTCCGGTAAAGCGGAAGACTGTTTCTAACATGCTTCTAACAATCCTCCAATCCAAACCATCTAGTCCACAGCCTAACTTCGGTACTGCCAGTTTCATGATGTCGTTTTCCAACAGATGGTCCTTCATGTCGCACAGCGAGTCCCATAAATTGCGGTATGACGGCTTCTGATGTGAGTATTGTTTCGTAACGAGATAGTAAATGTACCGCTTGTGTTCTACGTTATCATCCTTCAGTTGTAGCGTTTTCCCGACAGTTGGACGTTGGTTGGCCAGTTCTTATACTCGTCCAAATTTTCTTTTAAAAACTGAAGCGATGCCGCGGGACATTTTAATGTCTTTCGCTACACAGTGAGCGAGGGAATATTCTGGGGACACGGTGAACAGATCTCGTTGTTCTTCTCGTGTCACGCCATACCGTACTTTGTGACCAGTGGAATGGCTTTCCATAAAGTCATCATATGTGGGTTCCTCGGCTACAACCCGGCGAACCGTCGCTCCACAATGATCGTCAAAATTATCACCAGCGAAAGGGGCTAACCGATTGAAGTGGACTACTCTCGGCTTTCCATTAGGTGTTTTCCTAATTCTGTAGACCACATCATTTATTCTCTTTACGATCTCGTAGGGCCCTTCCCAATTCTTTTGTAGCTTCGGTGATAAGCCACGACGTCTTTGTGGATTGTAAAGCCACACCAAATTCCCAGGTTGAAAACCACCTTTTTCAGCCTTGACGTCATACTGGTCCTTCATCCGATCGCTGGTACCTTGAATGTTTGTGCGGACTTGTTCATGGATGTCATTCATTCTTCTCCGTAAGTCCGTTACATAGTCCTCCCCGGCTAGATCTTCACCGGGTTTACTGCCAAATACCAGGTCGCATGGTAAGCGCAACTCCCGTCCGAATAAGATGTTAGCTGGTGTCTGCCCTGTTGTCTCATGCACGGATGAACGGTAAGCCAACAAGAACAGATGAAGATGTTGGTCCCAGTCTCGTTGATGGTTAGAGACTACCTTTGACAAATACCGATTTATTGTTCTATTCATCCGTTCAACCATGCCATCAGACTGCGGGTGTAATGCAGTAGTTCTGGTTTTCTTTATTCCTAATATCTTACAGATATTTTGGAACAGAGCAGACTCGAAATTCCTTCCTTGGTCGGAATGTATCTCTCGCGGTACTCCAAATCGGCAGATGCATTCTTTTACCAAGACTTCAGCGACCGTTACGGCTTCCTGGTTGGGTAATGGATAGGCTTCGACCCACTTAGTAAAGTAGTCCATTACTACTACTATGTATTTATTTCCATCATCAGTTTCGGGGAATGGTCCGGCCACGTCAATCGCAATGCGTTCAAAGGGACTTCCAACGTTATATTGGCGCATAGGAGCTCTTCTTTTCCTATGTGGCCCGTTACTTCCCGCGCAGACCACACATTTCTTGCACCACTCTTTAACATCTTCTTTGCAATTTACCCAGTAAAATCGTTGGCGCAATCTCTCGAGGGTTTTATTTACTCCAAAATGTCCAGATCCGTCGTGGATCTCCTCCAATACTTCCGGTACTCTATTTCTAGGAATTATCAGCTGAGTTCTACTCTCAGTACCTTCAGTATTCTCTATGACACGTTTCAGGAGGCCCTCTTCAACAACAATAGAGTCCCACTGCGCCCAGTACGATTTTACACTTTGTGAGTGTCGTGCAACATCTTCCCAAACTGGTCTGCTATCTCCACGTTTCCAATCCAGTATGATTTTTAAGTCCGAGTCATTCTCTTGGTCCTTGCGAAGGTCTTCTGTTTGCCAACTATCATTAACTACTGTTGTTCTAGCGATGGTAGAGAGTTTTTCCTCTAGGCGACTGCAGTGCTTGCATTCATCTAGGCAAGGTCTTCTTGATAATGCGTCAGCATTACGATGGCTTGTACCTGCTCGATGCTCAATAACAAAGTTATATTCTTGCAATCTTTCAATTCATCTAGCTGCCTGACCTTCAGGATTCTTAAATTGTAGCAGCCATTTGAGAGCAGCGTGGTCAGTTCTTATAAGAAACCTTCTACCGTATAAATATTTGTAGAAGTGTTCCACAGATTTCACGACAGCCAAAAGTTCTTTTCTGGTGACGCAATAATTCCTCTCTGGTTTTGACAAGGTCTTACTAAAATAGGCAATAACCTTCTCTTGTCCGTCTTGTATCTGGGAAAGAACGCCACCAATTCCAACGTTGCTGGCATCTGTATCTAAAACGAATTCTCCTTCTGGTAAAGGATAACTTAGGACAGGTGCGCTTGTCAAGGAATATTTAAGTTGTTTGAACGCAGCTTGACAGTCCATCTCCCAGATAAATTTTCTGCCTTCTTCAGTAAGCCTTGTCAATGGCTTCGCTATGTTGGCAAATCCAGGTACATAACGTCGGTAGTATGTACAGAGACCAAGGAAACTTCTCAACTCATGTTTATCTCTCGGTACTGGCCAGTCACTCACAGCCCTTATTTTCTCCGGGTCAACTGCAATGCCCTTACCAGAAACTACGTGTCCAAGATAATGCACTTCTTTTTGAAATAAGTGACACTTCTTTGGACTGAGTTTCAGGTTAGCCTGTCTCAATCTTTGGAAAACCTCTTCCAAGTTCTTCATGTGGTCCTTGAACGTTTTTCCTACCACAATAATATCGTCGAGATAGACCAAACATGTTTTCCACGACAGTCCAGCCAACACGGTTTCCATAAGCCGTTCAAACGTTGCAGGGGCATTGCAGAGCCCAAATGGCATAACAGTAAATTGCCAAAGACCGGTACCGATGGTAAACGCCGTCTTTTCTTTGTCTCTTGGGTCTAAATCCACTTGCCAGTATCCGCTCTTTAGATCAAGAGTAGAGAAAATCTTTGATCCTGCCAATGTGTCCAGAGTATCGTCTATTCGGGGTAGCGGGTAGCTTTCCTTCTTCGTCACGTTGTTAAGATAATCGACGCAAAATCTTGTAGAGCCATCCTTCTTCTTCACTAGCACTACTGGTGAAGCCCATGGACTGTTTGAAGGTTCAATCACACCTTCCGTTCTCATATCCTCTATAATTTCTTCTGCTTCTTCCCGCTTCGCCAGTGGTAATCTTCTTGCTGTTTGGCGGATGGGTCTTGCGTCTCCGGTGTCTATTTTATGATGGACTACATTGGTTCGTCCTTTGTCCTTCTTGTCAAATTGGAACACATCTTGAAAGGTCCCAATTAAGTTCTTAGCCTTGGTTTTCTGGTCGGCAGTCAAGTCCTGGAACGATGATGACAGCTCTTTGATTAGAATGTCTGGAACTTCGCAGGATGTGTTGTCTTTGGCCTTTACAGTTCGAATAATCGATGATACCGTTGAGCATTCTCCTACTATAGTCCCTTTCTTCAGTATAACGGGATAAAAATTTATGTTCATTACTCGAACTGGGATAACCTTGTCGGTTTTGAGCAAGGCTTTTCCAATTACAACTCCAGTCCCAGTTTTGGCATCATCGTTTTTCGGCTGGAGCATGACAATGTTTCCCTCACAGAAGCTACCCTCTAGCTGTGCTTCCACGATTGATTCACTTCGTTCTGGGAGGGTTACATCTTCCGTTATTAGTACTCGTATAGCATTGTCGTCTCGTGGATTTAATACCAATTCTTCATCATTGACCATCATCACTCCATTCTTCAGGTCAAGTTTAAATCCATGCTTTTTCATAATGTCCATGCCGAGAATGAATTCATCTTCTACATCAGCTACCAGCACACGATGTTTAATGCACGTTTTTCCAACAGTGATGCTCAGATCTATTTCTCCAGATGCGGTAGCTTGTTCTCCGGTGGCTGTGCGTATCTGCCACTTTGTTGGAAGTAGGTGTTTTCTGCATATTTCTTTTGCTACGTCGGGTCTGATTATTGTTTTTGTCGCACCCGTATCCAACAACATTTTAAACGGCCTTCTGTCGATAGAGCCGTCTACATAGATGCTGTTAGCTTGATGATGAATGGATGCGACATAACTAATAGATTTTGGGGCTACTGGTTTACGGGTCGACGATTGCCCCTTCGCATCAACCCGGCTTAGTTTCCCGACTCCTTTTCATTCTTTCTTGGTTCTGCTTTCTTCTGTTGTTTTCTGCAGAGCCTTTGCGGGTGACCTAATTCACCGCAATTCCAACAGCGGAGTTTCTTTCTTCCAGCAGCATTAATTTCAGACGTAATTCGTCTTATCTTGTCTTCTAGATCTTCGGTGTCTTCGGGCCTCTCAGCATCGATATTTCGCACTCGCGATTGATTACGTGAAGCTTGTTTCGCAGCTTCATGGTCTAAGGCATATGAAAGTGCATCAACCAGAGTTTTTGGTCGAGCTAATCGTAGTGCCTGCTGAGTTTCATTGTCTCGGACACCATATATAAATGCTTGTGTGGCTAGACATTCCAAAACACTGTCAGGAGCTGTGGGATGTGCGAGACGAACTAAACGAGCTATATCAGCTTCGAATTCTTGAAGGTTTTCTTTAGAACTCTGATATCGGTTCCTCAGTTGCGTCTGGTACACCTGCTCTAGATGCGCATTGCCATATCGCATATCCAATCTCTTAACAAGTTGTTCGTAATCTTCTTGTTCATCTTCTTTTATCGTTTGTAGGATATCGATGGCTTCTCCTCGTAGCGAAACTGTCAGCGCAGTAGCTTTTTCTTTGGAAGTCCAGCCATTTGCTTTGGCAGCGGCTTCAAACTGTTTTACATAATTCGGCCATGATGATTTGCCGTCGAATTCAGGTGTTTTAATGTGCAGTTTTGAATTGTGTTCCGCTTTTACTGTTTTATTTTCTTGAATTACATCAGCCTCTTCAGAATTTGACACCGCTGGCCTAATTTTGGAGAAATTTTGCTGTAATTCTTCAACTTTCTTCTCGTAAATTTCTATTCTCTCTTCCAATATTCTAGAACTGTCTTTCAATTGCTCGTTTAGTTTCTCTTCCAAAGTTCTAGAATTTTCCATCAACTCTTCTTTCAATATTCTAGAATTTTCTGTTAATTCTTCTTTTAATTTTTGTTCTAAACTTCTGGAATTTTCTATTAATTCTTCTTTCAATGTTCTAGAATTTTCCATAATTTTTTCTTCCAAAATTCTAGAATTATCTATCATTTGTTCTTTTAATGCTCTAGAATTTTCTTCGGATTTTCTAGAACTTTCCTCCAATTTTCTACCAAAATCATCGATTTCGAATAAAAAGTCATCAGGATTTTCACCAGCTTCTACCAAAGCTTGCCGTAGACGATGTTGTAAAACAGACTTGGTTCCCGATGTCTCCAACTCTCGTTCTTCCAGCTCTCTCTTGAGATCGGCCACTTTTAATTCACTTAATTTTACTTGTTTAGTAGCCATTTTATTTATTTTTATTTTACACTTCACAGTTTTTAATAACCCTCACACCTGACACCAATTGTAACGTTTTATTTATTTAGGTGAAGTGTAAAATTGATTAAAACACGAGAATTTATATAACTAGGTTTAATTAAAGAAATATGAATTATAAAGAATAAATAAAAAATAACTAACACTAAGAATTAACAAATATAAACACTAATTTAAGAACTAATTATTATTACTAAATACTTAAACACTAAGATAATTTATTTAAACAATTAAAACAACGCAATATTTATTTCAACACTATTTGTATCACTGTCTATTTATTTATATCACCGTCTGTACACTACGCGTATTAACACAAGACTGTCCTCGCGATCTTTTGCTTGGGGTATTTATATTAAAACGCTTCATTCTCGAATATTCTTTGACCTTTTAATTTCTCGAATATTCGCCGACCCCGATCAGAACAATAGGGAACGAACGGACGTGTTTTGACCTGTGCGCTAGCGGCCGCCGCCTGCGCCGCCGCCCGCGCCGCGACCCTGGGTTCGCTACAATATACATTTCAAAAATAGATAAAATTTGCATTTATTTTTGAAAAAATCATATAAATATATGCTTCCGCTCCCGAATTTTCTAATTCTTTATCATATTTTAGCAAAACGAAATCATTGCAACACAAAAATTGCTATTTCAAGTGTGGTAGGTAATCTAGAATCCAGCCCATGTAGCTTACAATATACAAAGTATTTATCAAGAATAGGTAAAATCTGACTTTATTTTTGTAAAAAATCATAATTATTTGGTTCCGCGCCTGAATTTTATAATTCGTTATAATATTTTAGCTAAAAGAAAACATTGCAACAAGAAAATTGCTATTTCAAGTGTGGTAGGTATTCTAGAATCCAGCCCATGTAGCTCACAATATACAAAGAATTCATCAAGAATAGGTAAAATCAGACATTATTTTTGTAAAAAAATCATATAAATATTTGCTTCCGAGCCCGAATTTTATAATTCTTCATTATATTTTAGCTAAAAGCAAACATTGCAACAAGAAAATTGCTATTTCAAGTATGATAGGTATTCTAGAATCCAGCCCATGTAGCTTACAATATACAACGTATTCATTAAAATGATACTCGAAAATTAAATGTTTATTATCTTATTGGTACCACGTTATGGTAACTTTTGCATGTCCAATGCTAAAATTATCCATAGTATAGATCCTAAACCATGAATATGAATGTTTTAACAAAAATATACATTTCAAAAATAGATAAAATTTGACTTTATTTTTAAAAAAAATCATATAAATATTTGCTTCCGCGCCCGAATTTTATAATACTTCATCATATTTTAGATTAAAGAAAACATTGCAACAAGAAAATTGTAATTTCAAGTGTGGTAGGTATTCTAGAAACCAGCCCATGTAGCTTACAATATACAACATATTCATCAGAAAAGGTAGAATCTGACTTTATTTTTGTAAAAAATTATATAAATATTTGCTTCCGAGCCCGAATTTTATAATTCTTTATTATATTTTAGCTAAAAGAAAACATTACACCAGGAAAATTGCTATTTCAATTGTGGTAGGTATTCTATAATCCTGCCCATGTAGCTTACAATATACAACGTATTCATCAAGAATAGGTAATATCTGACTTTATTTCTGTAAAAAAATCATATAAAAATTTGCTTCCGAGCCCGAACTTTATAATTCTTAATCATATTTTAGCTAAAAGAAAACATTGCAACATGAAAATTGCTATTTCAAGTATGGTAGGTATTCTAGAATCCAACCCATGTAGCTTACAATATACAACGTATTCATTAAAATGACACCCGAAAATTGAATGTTTATTATCTGATTGGTACCACGTTATGGACACTTTTGCATGTGTTATGCTAAAATTGTCCATAGTATAGATCCTAAAGCATGAATATGAATGTTTTAACAAAAATATCCATTTCAAATATAGATAAAATCTAACTTTATTTTTGTAAAAAATCATATAAATATTTGCTTTTGAGCCCGAATTTTATTATTTTTCATCATATTTTAGCTAAAAGAAAACATTGCAACAAGAAAATTGCTATTTCAAGTGTGGTAGGTATTCTAGAATCCAGCCCATGTAGCTTAAAATATACAACGTATTCTTTAAGAATAAGTAAAATCTGACTTAATTTTTGTAAAAAATCATATAAATAATTGCTTCTCGCCCGAATTTTATAATTCTTCATCATATTTTAGCTAAAAGAAAACATTGCAACAAGAAAATTGCTATTTCAAGTGTGGTAGGTATTTTAGAATGTAGCCCATGTAGCTTATAATATATAACGTATTCATTAAAATGACACCCGAAAATGTAATGTTTGTTATTTGATTGGTACCACGTTATGGTCACTTTTGCATGTCCAATGCTAAAATTATCCATATTATAGATCCTAAAGCATGAATATGAATGTTTTAACAAAAATATACATTTCAAAAATAGATAAAATTTGACTTTATTTTTAAAAAAATCATATAAACATTTGCTTCCGCGCCCGAATTTTTTAATTCTTTATCATTTTTTAGCAAAACGAAAACATTGCAACACAAAAATTGCTATTTCAAGTGTGGTAGGTATTCTAGAATCCAGCCCATGTAGCTTACAATATACAAAATATTCATCAAGAATAACTAAAATCTGACTTTATTTATGTAAAAAATTATAATTATTTGCTTCCGCGCCAGAATTTTATAACTCTTTATCATATTGTAGCAAAAGAAAACATTCCAACAAGAAAATTGGTATTTCAAGTGTGGTAAGTATTCTAAAATCCAGCCCATGTAGCTTACAATATACAAAGTATTCATCAAGAATAAGTAAAACCAGACTTTATTTTTGTAAAAAATCGTATAAATATTGGCTTCCGAGCCCGAATTTTATAATTCTTCATTATATTTTAGCTAAGAGAAAACATTGCAACAAGAAAATTGCTATTTCAAATGTGGTAGGTATTCTAGAATCCAGCCCAGGTAGCTTACAATATACAACGTATTCATTAAAATGATACTCGAAAATGTAATGTTTGTTATCTGATTGGTACCACGTTATGGTCACTTTTGCATGTCCAATGCTAAAATTATCTATAGTATAGATCCTAAACCATGAATATGAATGTTTTAACAAAAATATGCATTTCAAAAATAGATAAAATTTGACGTTATTTTTGAAAAAATCATATAAATATTTGCTTCCGCGCCTGAATTTTATAATTCTTTATCATATTTTAGCAAAACGAAAACATTGCAACACAAAAATTGCTATTTCAAGTGTGGTAGGTATTCTAGAATCCAGCCCATGTAGCTTACAATATACAAAGAATTCATCAAGAATAAGTAAAACCAGACTTTATTTTTGTAAAAAATCGTATAAATATTGGCTTCCGAGCCCGAATTTTATAATTCTTTATTATATTTTAGTTAAAAGAAAACATTGCAACAAGAAAATTGCTATTTCAAGTGTGGTAGGTATTCTAGAATCCAGCCCATGTAGCTTACAATACACAACTTATTCATCAAGAATAGGTAAAATCTGACTTCATTTTTGTAAAAAATCATATAAATATTTGCTTCCGCTTCCGAATTTTATAATTCTTCATCATATATTAGCTAAAATAAAACATTGCAACCAGAAAATTGCTATTTCAAGTGTGGTAGGTATTCTAGAATCGAGCCCATGTGGCTTACAATATACAACGTATTCATCAAGAATAGGTAAAATCTGACTTTATTTTTGTAAAAAATCATAATTATTTGCTTCCGCGCCCGAATTTTATAATTCTTTATCATATTTTAGCTAAAAGAAAACATTGCAACAAGAAAATTGCTATTTCAAGTGTGGTAGGTATTCTAGAATCAAGCCCATGTAGCTTACAATATACAAAGTATTCATCAAGAATATGTAAAATCAGACTTTATTTTTGTAAAAAATCATATAAATATTTGCTTCCGAGCCCGAATTTTATAATTCTTCATTATATTTTAGCTAAAAGAAAACATTGCAACAAGAAAATTGCTATTTCAAGTATGATAGGTATTCTAGAATCCAGCCCATGTAGCTTACAATATACAACGTATTCATTAAAATGATACTCGAAAATTAAATGTTTATTATCTGATTGGAACCACGTTATGGTAACTTTTGCATGTCCAATGCTAAAATTATCCATAGTATAGATCCTAAATCCATGAATATGAATGTTTTAACAAAAATATACATTTCAAAAATAGATAAAATTTGACTTTATTTTAAAAAAAAATCATATAAATAAATGCTTCCGCGCCCGAATTTTATAATACTTCATCATATTTTAGTTAAAAGAAAACATTGCAACAAGAAAATTGTCATTTCAAGTGTGGTAGGTATTCTAGAAACCAGCCCATGTAGCTTACAATATACAACATATTCATCAGAAAAGGTAGAATCTGACTTTATTTTTTTTTAAATTATATAAATATTTGCTTCCGAGCTCGAATTTTATAATTCTTCATTATATTTTAGCTAAAAGAATACATTGCACCAGGAAAATTGCTATTTCAATTGTGGCAAGTATTCTATAATCCAGCCCATGTAGCTTACAATATACAACGTATTCATCAAGAATAGGTAATATCTGACTTTATTTCTGTAAAAAAATCATATAAATATTTGCTTCCGAGCCCGAATTTTATTATTCTTAATCATATTTTAGCTAAAAGAAAACATTGCAACAAGAAAATTGCTATTTCAAGTGTGGTAGGTATTCTAGATTCCAGCCCATGTAGCTTACAATATACAACGTATTCATCAAGAATAGATAAAATCTGACTTTATTTTTGTAAAAAACTATATAAATATTTGCTTCCGGGCCCGAATTTTAAAATTTTTTATCATATTTTAGCTAAAAGAAAACATTGCAAAAAGAAACTTGCTATTTCAAGGGTGGTAGGTATTTCAGAATCCAGCCCATGTAGCTTACAATATACAACGTATTCATCAAGAATATCTCAAATCTCACTGTATTTATGTAAAAAATCATATAAATATTTGCTTCCGCGGCCGAATTTTATAATTCTTCATCATATTTTAGCCAAAAAAAAACATTGCAACAAGAAAATTGCTATTTCAAGTGTGATAGGTATTCCAGAATCCAGCCCATGTAGCTTACAATATACAACGTATTCATCAAGAATAGGTAAAATCTGACTTTATTTTTGTAAAAAATCATGTAATAATTTGCTTCCGCGCTTGAATTTTATAATTCTTTATCATATTTTAGCTAAAAGAAAACATTGCAACAAGAAAATTGCTATTTCAAGGGTGGTAGGTATTCTAGAATCCAGCCCATGTAGCTTACAATATACAACGAATTCATCAAGAATAGATAAAATCTGACTTTATTTTTGTTAAAAATCATATAAATATTTGCTTTCGCGCCCGAATTTTATAATTCTTTATCATATTTTAGCTAAAAAAAACATTGCAACAAGAAAATTGCTATTTTAAGTGTGGCAGGTATTGTAGAATCTAGCCCATGTTGCTTACAATATACAACCTATTCATAAAGAATAGGTAAAATCCAACTTTATTTTTGTAAAAAATCATATAAATGTTTTCTTCCGCGCCCGAATTTTATAATTTTTCATCATATTTTAGCTAAAAGAAAACATTGCAACAAGAAATTTGCTATCTCAAGTGTGGTAGGTATTCTAGAATCTAACCCATGTAGCTTACAATATGCAACGTATTCATCATGCATAGTTAAAATCTGACATTATTTTTGTAAAAAATCGTAAAATAATTTGATTCCGCGCTCGAATTTTATAATTCTTTATCATATTTTAGCTTAAAGAAAACATTGCAATAAGACAATTGCTATTTCGAGTGTGGTAGGTATTCTAGAATCAAGCCCATGTAGATTACAATATACAACGTATTCATCAAGAATAGGTAAAATCTGACTTTATTTTTGTAAAACATCATATAAAAATTTGCTTTCGCGCCCGAATTTTATAATTTTTCATCATATTATAGATAAAAGAAAACATTGCAACAATAAAAATGCTATTTTAAGTGTGGTAGGTATTCTAGAATCCAGCTCATGTAGCTTACAATATACAACGTATTCATCAAGAATAGGTAAAATCTGAGTTATTTTTGTAAAAAATCATATAAATATTTGCTTCCGCGCCCGATTTTTATAATTCTTCATCATATATTAGCTAAAAGAAAACATTGCAACAAGAAAATTGCTGTTTCAAGTGTGGTAGGTATTCTAGAATCCAGCCCATGTAGCTTACAATATACAACGTATTCATTAAAATGACACCCGAAAATTGAATGTTTATTATCTGATTGGTACCACGTTATGGTCACTTTTGCATGTCCAATGCTAAAATTATCCATAGTATAGATCCTAAAGTATGAATATTGTAGCGAACCCAGGGTCGCGGCGCGGGCGGCGGCGCGGGCGGCGACCGCTAGCGAGCAGGTTACAACAAGTTCGTCCGATCCCCATTGTTCTGATTTTCAAAGAACCGGCGAATGTTCGAGAAGGGTCGCCGAATATTCGAGAATGAAGCGTTTTATATAAATACCCCAACCAAAAGATCGCGAAGACAGTCTTGTGTTAATACGCGTAGTGTACAGACGGTGATATAAATAAATAGACAGTGATATAAATAGTGTTGAAATAAATATTGCGTTGTTTTAATTGTTTAAATAAATTATCTTAGTGTTTAAGTCTTTAGTAATAATAATTAGTTCTTAAATTAGTGTTTATATTTGTTAATTCTTAGTGTTAGTTATTTTTCATTATTCTTTATAATTCATATTTCTTTTTAATTAAACATAGTTATATAAATATTAGTGGTTTAATCAATTTTACACTTCACCTAAATAAATAAAACGTTACAATATGAATGTTTTAACAAAAATATTCATTTCTATAATAGGTAAAATTTGACATTATTTTTGTAAAAAATCATATATATATATATATATATATATATATATATATATATATATATATATATATATATATATATATAAGTTATGATTTGAGGTTCGACGGAAGGATTTTTAAAAACAATTTATTGAAGTAACAAATAATTATTTACTTTAATTATTTTAGGTCACAAAATTACAATTTATATTATAAGTTTAATTTATAATTTCAAATATAAAATGGACATAGTTTCTACATGCAAATGAATATATTATGACTAACTACACATTTATGAAAAATACAGTTTATATAGTGTTTGGGCAAGGGTGTCAGGTTGTTTTCTGTGGGAATCGCAACCTCAGCAGGATGGACCGTGGTAACTCCTCCCTCGCTAAAATTGGGCTTCATCGGGAAGTTTCAGCGTCGATGTAGGGGGTGAAGTTCTCGTTTGAAGTTCGATGTCTTCTGTCGTGGACTGTTTCTTCACATGCTTGTGGTATTTCTTCTTGAAGTACACTACAGTAAGGGTTGTAGCGCTGGCTACGATGATTCCATATAATGCCCATACTGGATAATTGATGGTGTCTTCTTCAATTGGGTTGTTGTAGTATGGGATGTTTTCTATATTTTTGATTGGCTTCAATTCTTCTATTCTATTCAATTGGATCGTCATTTTCGGAGTTTGGGTGTCGTTGTATTTTATTTTGTAATTTTCAATGATTATCGGTTTGCCGAATGTACCGTGTTTGAAATTTAGATCTAGATTCTGGATATTCAGTTTGCATTGGTCTTCTTTGATTAAAAATATTCCATGTAAGTTTTTTATGTTATCTCCATGATCACATTGAGTTCTTATTGATTCAGGAAATGGGAATATTCCAATGAATTGATTGATTTCTTCTAGATATTCAATATGATTCTTTTTGATGTTCAGTTTCACTAATGGGCAGTTTTCTACTTCGTTTCGTAGCAGGAAATTTGCTTCGCAGGAGTCTTCATTTATTTCTCTTATGTGGTTTGGACATTGGAAGGTGTTCCTTTTATTGCGAGTACATATACCACATAAAGACCTTATTTGACCTACTTCAGACTTCAGTATATACTCATGATTAGGAATTATGGTAACGAACTCAGAATTGTGTTTCGTTGGAGTTGGAATTAAATGGATAAGTTCGAAATTTATGTCAAAATTTATTGGAATTTCTATGAAGTATATAATTTTGTTATCTTGTAATTTACAGTTGACTGAAATCAATTTTTCTATGTCCGGCATATTTTCTACGTTTATTTCAAGTGGTAGTTCATCTTTATAGTACTTTGAGATTTTGTTTAATTCCTCATATAGATCGTGTGTTTTGATGATGCTCGGATGCATAGTATCGAGTTTGCAAAAAGTTAATGAATTTTCAATGTCTTGGAGGGTATTTAATGTCAATGTAAATAGAATTTCTAGTTGATTGTAAATATCTTTGATTACCAATTTATCATGATCTTTGACTCCTGTAGTAACGGTATGTAGCAATTCTGTTAATTTAGATTTTAGAATATTTTCGTTTTGTCTAATAGTATCAATGGTCTTGTTAAAATATTTTATCATTTGATTGCTTACAGAGTATTGGTTATTAATTTGGTTCTTTAAATTTAATTGATTCTCTTGCAAATGTCTTAGAATTTTCTTATATCGTTTATCATCTTCGGCATCTAGATTTCCTGTGATGGTTTTTACAACTGTTCCCAACCCGTTAAAACTACCTCGTTTGGTTCTTGAATTTATTAATAGATGACTAAATTTCTCGTTAATTTTGTTTCTTATGTAGCCAATAATTTTGTTATTATTTTCAAAATCCGTGCTAATTGTTTTATCTTCATGTATGGTGTGTATGAGTTGTGAGTGTTGTTTGTTTAAATTGTCATACTGTAGTATTAGTGGTTCCAAATCAAAGTAGTGTACAAGAGTATGTTGTGTTCTTTGTAGTCTTGCGTCTCCGAGATTAATTGTTAGTAGTCCTGGATTATGTGTGATGTCTTTAGCAATTAATCCGTTTGAATACGGGAAGTAGAGGGACCTGGAATTGCGGGGTATTTGTTAATAGTTTTTCTGGGTCTTTTTATATTGGAGATATGAATTTTTGGTTGTTTCTTCTCGTTATTTGTATCGATTTCCGCGGTTTTTAGGTTTTCATTAATTATTTTGATTTTTTCTTTTTTGAATTTTGGGTTTTTAGTTTTATTTACTTTCTGTTTATTATGAACGTATACTGTTTCGGGTATAACAGGTAGATCTTCACGTTTCTCATTTAATTTTGAAATAGTTTTTGTTTTGTTTTCTTGTAATTTGTTATTAATATCTTTATAAATTAATTTGGATTTTTCCTTATGATTTTGAATATAATTTTGAGTTATTTGCTTATCAATGTCTATGTCAAATGGAGAATTTGTTTCGAGATGGCCATTAATAACTTCGATAGGTTTTAGACTAGTTGTGCTATGGTTTGTATTATTGTATGCGAGAATGGCGTATTTTACTTTATCTTCGATTAACTCATTTTTAAAGTGGTCTTGCAAATTAAATAAACGTATGTGCTCTATTAATGTGGAATGAAATCGTTCGATTAGACCATTCGAGTTTGGATATTGAGAACAAATAAAATGAATTTCGATTTTATGGAGGGCTAAGAGTTCTTTCACTACTGTATTTTTAAATTCAAGTCCGTTATCTGATATGATTAACTGAGGAATGCCATGATGTGAAAAGAAATAAATCAATTTATTAGAGATTTCGATGGCGTTAGTAGAGTTGACCCTGTATGCTTGCGCGTACTTAGAAAATGCGTCAATGATAGTAAGGAATTTCGTGTTTTCTAGTGTAAGTGTGTCGACGTGTAGTGTGTGTAGGGGTTTGTCAGGGGTAGGAGTGATATTGAGTTTAGGTTTGATGGGATTTCTCTCGTACTTAGCTGCCAAACAAGTTTCGCAATTATTTATGAAGTTTGTGATAGATTTTAATTGATTGGGCCAATAGTATAATTTTTTAATTTCATGATGTATTTCGTTGATTCCGCGGTGGTTTGTTTTTCCTTCGTGGAATTTTGTGATGATTCGTGTAATTTCGTCTTCTTTTTCTATATCGATTAATTTTGTATTACTTTTAATAAATTTTATTTGAGAATGTTTAAAGTGTTTTTGAAGAATGTTGCTAAATTGTTCGTATATGGGTGATTCGAAATACAGATAATATCGAACATTGGGGACAATATATTCCTTAATAAAATCCAATATCTCTTGTTCAAAATTTATTTCTGATATTTGAACGTGCAATCTCATTTTATCCACATGGAGTTTTTTAATTTTAGGTTTCGATGGTGAATGTTTTACTTGGGAGATAAATAATTGATTTTTTCCAACATTTACTGGAGATTCAGTAATGGTTATACCAACTATGGGATTCTCAGGATTGGAGTGGATTGTTTGGTCTGTTTCGGGGTCAATTTGTTCGTCATCATCAGGTATCACTATTATTGATTGTTTATCATTGTCAGGGTTGCATGTCTCATTGAAATTTTCGATAAGGTCGTACAAATTTTTTGATTCTGGGTCTAAAGTGTTTATATTTAGTTCGATTCTCGATAGGGCATCTGCATTTGTATTAAGTGAGCCTTTTTTGTGTATTACTTCACAATCGAATTCTTCTAATCTAGTTCTCCATCTCATTAATTTTGAATGTGGGTCCTTTAAATTTTGTAAATATTGTAATGGTTTGTGATCTGTCACAATTATAAATTTTCTTCCGTAAAGATAAGGTCGAAAGTATTTAGTTGCCCATATCACAGCTGTTAATTCTTTTTCCGTGGTGTCCTATTTCTGTTCTGTATCGTTTAAAGTCCTACTTGCATAAGCAACGGGAAGGTCGGATTCGATAGGGCCTTGTGATAATACGGCACCTATGGCGTATTTACTTGCGTCTGTTGTCAAAATGAACGGTTTGGTAAAGTCTGGGTATTGGAGTATTAGTTCGTTAATTAGAAGGTTTTTGCAGGTGTTAAAACAATTGACGTAATCGGGATCGTTATGATTAATGGTGGCGTCCTTTTTTAAACATTTTGTTAACGGTTTCGTAAGATGAGCAAAATTTTTAATAAATTTCCGATAATATCCTAAAAGTCCTAAAAATGCTTTAATTTGTTTTGTTGTCTTCGGTATCCGGTAATTTTGAATAGCATGAATTTTATTAGGATTAGGTTTTACACCTTCGGGGGTCACGACATGTCCGAGGTATGCAACTTCTTTCCTGAGGAATTCAGATTTATCTAATTGGATTTTTAAATTCGCTTCTTTTAATCGGTTAAAAACTGTTCTTAAATTTTGAATGTGTTCTTGAAGGGATGTACTAAAAATGATTACGTCATCTAGATAAACAAGACAGATTTCATTTACTAAATTTCTAAGAACGTTATCCATTACTCTTTGAAAAGTAGCGGGTGCGTTCTTGAGTCCAAATGGCATTCTTAAAAATTCATAATGCCCATGTTCTGTGCTGAAGGCTGTTTTTTCAATATCTGATTTATTCATCTCAATTTGATGAAAACCAGATGCAAGGTCTAAAGTAGAAAAATATTGACATCTGCCTAATTTGTCTAATAATCTAATGTTCGGGATTGCATATTTGTCGTCTATCGTTTTGTCGTTCAATTTCCTATAGTCAATCACAAGTCTCCATTTCTTTTTACCTGATGCGTCTAGTTTTTTAGGGACGACCCATACAGGGGATGACCAGGGTGAATGGGAAGGACGGATGATATTTTGGTCAAGCATTTTTTTGATTTGAGATTGAACTTCTTTTCGAAAGATTTCCGGGTATCTATAAGGTTTTGCATAAACGGGATTATCATCTTTCGTGCGAATGAAATGTTTTACGTCGTTAGTGAAAGATAACGGGTCATGTTCGGTGTGAAAGATATTTTTGTACTCGGTCAGCAGTTTTGTTATCTCAGATTTTTCTTCATCGTTCATATGGTCCAGTCTTATTTTTTCCATATTGAATTTATTTTTTATTTCATTTTGGCAAAAATTTAGATTATTTATTTCAAAACTGTTTAATTCTTGAAATTTTACACAATTTACTGAATTTATAATTTCTTCATTTTGGCCTAAATTTATGATTGGATATATAGCTTTGTGATTTTGAATTTTGGCAAGTCCTTCGGGTATTATTATGTTACTGAATTTAGTTTCCGGTATCAATATTTCTCCATTTTCGATATTGTTTAGAAATAATTCGCCTAATTTTTCTGATCTGGGTGGATTTTTTATGTAATTAGATTTGGGTATTATTTCATGGTAATGAATTTCAATTTCTTGTTTCGGAGTTATAATTTTGTCATTTGTCAGGTCAATTTTTGCACCTAATAATTTCAAATTATCTAAACCTAGTAAAATATCAAAATTTCGGTGGAAGTTAAATAAATGGTACTTTACTAATTTGTCTGAGGCATTAAATAATTTTGAAGCAGGAATTACTATGCTAGAATTTTCTATTGATGTTCCATGAGCTGTAGTAATTTTGAATGGATCATTCTTAATTTGATTTTTGTAATATTTATTCGCTATATTTGGATTTATGAAGGACCGTGTACTGCCTGTATCAATTAAAGCTTTTAGGTTAAATTCTGGAAATACAATGAATGGTAGTTCACTATGGTTATGAATCACATTCATTAATTCAATGTTTGTTCCGAGGCTGTTATTGGAAAAAACTCGTTTTCGTCAGTTTGTTCTGGTTCAGTGACATAATGTTATAAATTTGATTCGTCTACATAATTTCCAAAATTTTGTTCTTCTGGTTCTGCATATTCTTGCAGTTCCGTATTAAATAGTTCCTCAGCGATAGGAGGTCTGTTTTGGGAGTGGAAGAATTGTTGTGGACGATAAGGACCAGCTGATGGGTGAGGTGTCGTTGACTGCCTTGTGGAAATACTCATAGGTGTTGGCTTATTCGGTTTAAAATTTGGATTTGATCGAAAACATTTTGGTTGGGTTGATTATTTGGTTTGTTGAATTGGTATGGACGTTGGTTATTGAATAGTTTGTTAAATTGATTGTTGCCAGGGAATTGGTTATTATAGTTTTGTTTAAGTACCTGATTTGCAGGAGGCAGGGGTCTATACATTAGTTGCGGATTTTGGATTTGTCTAAATTGGTTAGTTGAATTATATTTTGGTTTCTGTTGGTGTAAATGTTGTGTGGTGTTTTTGTTTGTTGCATGAGACCGACCGTGAGTTTCAAGTTGAAAATCATTAGTTAACATGTTTAACGCGGTGTTCATGTCTTTCGGATCTTTTGTCCGCATTAGAGTGCCTAATGGTTCTTTGAGTCCGCGAAGTAGTATTCTTACAGCATAATTTTGAAAGTACCCTATAAGAACGGGCATGGCTGCTTCAGTACAATGAGTACTGATGTAAGATATTTGCAAATTTAACATGTCTTGTACTCTATTATAAAATTCAAATGCTGTTTCATTTTTTTGAGTTAATTCGGTTATTTCAATGTTTAATGTGTATAAGTCTCTCTTATCTGAATATGCGTTCAGAAGAGCTTTTTTAAGATCTTCCCATGTTGTTATTGTGGTGCTGGCTATATTTATGGCTGCATCACCTTTTATTTTTGAAATGATACTCAACATAAGAAATTCATTTTGAAAATCTGTTGTATCAATCGTATTATAAAATTTTTTAACAAGTTTTTCACTAATTTCTATGAATCTTGATAGCAGTTTACTATCACCATAGAAGTCTGGGATCATGTCTAGGTAGCATTTTTCTAGTTTTGGGGGAGCCATGTTTGATTTGTTAATTCTAAGATTATTTAATATTTCTGTTAATAATTCTGGTTCTGAGTCAGTTGTTTCGTTATTTATAATTTCCCGATCAGAGTCTGAGTCTGAATGGTACTGGTAATTATGTGACATATGGTACTTACAATAGAAGAAGCAGTTTGTCCATGGGTCCTTGTCCTGTGTTCGTCAGGGCCTGGTTCTCCTGGTTCTGCGCCTCACGATGTACTCTCGGTAGATGCAGTGGGTTGGACGTTTCTTCTTGTTGACCTTCCGATTTTTCCGGTTAATCGTTAATACGAACGCGTTTTCACTATGCTTGGAAATCGCCCGAAAAATCCTACCGACTGCGCCAGTTATGATTTGAGGTTCGACGGAAGGATTTTTAAAAACAATTTATTGAAGTAACAAATAATTATTTACTTTAATTATTTTAAGTCACAAAATTACAATTTATATTATAAGTTTAATTTATAATTTCAAATATAAAATGGACATAGTTTCTACATGCAAATGAATATATTCTGACTAATTACACATTTATGAAAAATACAGTTTATATAGTGTTTGGGCAAGGGTGTCAGGTTGTTTCCTGTGGGAATCGCAACCTCAGCAGGATGGACCGTGGTAATATATATATATATATATATATATATATATATATATATATATATATATATATACATCTTTCTATCATTCTCGATCCAATTGTTTCATACAATTCGAATCCAGACCAGTATAAGCCGCAGGAACTAAAATATTGTTTAGTTGTTGCCGTATTTCTTTTACTTGTTACATTAGGTAGCGTTGTGAGCAATATATACTCTAAAATTCAATAGTAAAATTTTTATGTATATACACATTCCGTGTCAATCCTAATGACGACAGTCCATTCTGATCCAATATACAGCAAATATAATATCACACGGTTTATTCTGATCCATTGCGTTGTTGCCATACTTACATGCGTTAACTGACCTAAAATGCTGAAAGCTTTTTGAAATTCGTAGGTAGTTAGCAGTGTGGGAGAAAATTCATCATTAAAAATTAAGTTATGTATTTAGTTATTTTATTTTTCTCTTAATAATAACGCAAATACAGATAGAAAAATAAATAAAAAGAAATTCTGCAGTGAAATCTAGAGCTTTTTTAACTTAAACTAATATTATGCATACAATATTTATGTAGGCACTTTTAGTGTTCCTGTATAAATATTATACACTATTTTGTAATTTGTTATGTTTTAATAAACGATTCCGATACGATTTTCTAGACATTATTACGGATCGAATGAGCCATCCCTCGTATTTCTTAGGAGCATTATGTCTATTTTTCACCATTTTCAACTTATTGCCTAGACTAAAAGACCGAAATATACAAAATTTAACGCGTAAAACAGACCTCCGTTTTTTGAAGTAAGAAAATATATTTAAAATGGTCTTCATTTTAACTGTTTTCTGCAATGCGGAAATTTAAATTGCGATAGCTTCTATAAAAATGAATAAATAATTTGTGCGACCACCATGAAAAGTTGATATTTATGCTGTCTTTTGTCATCGTAAAATTAATGATTACTGAGGAACAAGCAAAAAAAATACTAAACGAGCGGTAAAGTACTTAATTTGCTCGTCATGGATACAGCAACACAAAACAGGAAATTGGTTAAGATTGAATTGAACTTACTAAATAGGTATTATTATTTTTTTATTTCGTTAGTAAAGTCGTAGAAAAAATTATATATGCATCTCTAGCGTAAAGTATCTTTATTGCTCTAGCTCGATTGATGAGCACGAGCAATAAAGATTCACTTTACGCTCTTGATACACAAATAACTATTTTACATGATAAGATTAACCTATAATAGCACTTGTAGTACGAATATTTTAAAAAAAAATATCAACTCAAAAATAAGTTTTAATGTTTTATTCAGTGAAGGTTATTTGAGTCTTCAATAGGATCAAATTTCGTTGCCTCGTACTTTTCATCCGGTACCAAACTTACTTCACTATAAAAAAATATTTCTCATTTTTTATAAATGATTTAGTTTCTTTAAATAACATAACATTTTTTTTACATACTTAAGGCATTTTATTGTCATAGTTTGGGAAATAATGAGTTTAAAATTTTTTTAAATATCAATTATCTTTGTGATTTTTAAACCTTTTTTTATACGGAATCTGGATTCTTGTATGGCGTTTCATATACCTGAAAGACATGTGTGATACGATAGAATGGTCGAGATTTCATACTATTAGAAATTAAAACATTCCGAGCGAAATTAGAAAAATAACTTGTTTGTGTCATACTCATTTCGTAGATATAATGTTCATTCAGACTAATGTTTAATTGTTTAATTTGAAATTAATTTTACTTTATTTTTCGACGTTATGCACCAAATAGGTTATTAATACTTTGTTGCGCAATAAAAGTTTAAATATTCTTTTAAAATTGTGAAAAACAACATTTTTATAAACGAATTAACATTTAGAAGTAATATTATTAAAATACGACATATTTAAAGAATATGTACAAATTGCAGAAAAGAATGTAGCACACAATCTTATTTAAAATATAATATACCGAGAGTTAGTGTATAAGTAATAAGTTGAAAATGGTGAAAAATAGACATAAGGCTCCTAAAAGTACCTGCGACAGCTCATTCTATCCGGAATAATATCTAGAAAAATGTTTCGGAAGCATTTATCACCACATGACACATTGCAAAAGTTATAAACAATTAAAGTTGAAAATAAAAGAGGTATTAAGTTTTTGGGTTATATCTTGAAACTATTAATATTTTGAGAAATTTAAAGAAAAATTCTTAAAGAGGAGGAAATTTCCAAGAAAAAAAGCTTCTGACTTCCGGAACTCTATCTCCATTATTTATAACTTTAATTTACGGCTGAAAATGGGTCTCCGCGCGACATTTTTATGTTGCGCGCGCGATGTCAAAAACCGAATACGTCACATTAAATATTTTTTAAGGTATTAAATATTGATTAAAAAAATTAAAAAAATTATGGTGTATTCAGATTACTTCAAGATATTTACTCCCGTTAGAAATTTTATTTAGAGTTAATTTTTCTACTAGTTAGACGATGGGTTTTTATTGTTCATTAAAAAAAATGCTTAAATAATTGTCGTAAAAAATTTTCGCTTCGTGGAGCCCTTTTCATATACATACTTAACAAGATCACGCCATTAAAGATTTAAAAAAAATTACTTTTTTTATAATAATTTTATGAAATGAACAAAAATGGTCCAAAAATGCAAAATTTTTAATTTTTTGATAATTTCATAAAATTGTTACAAGCAAAGTATTAATTTTTTTTAAACTTTTATGACGTGATCTGGTTAAGTCTGTATGTGAGAAGGGCGACCACGAAGCGAAAATTTTTTACGAAAATTTTGTTAATTAACCATCGTCTAACTAGTTGAAACATTACTTTTAAGTGAAATATCCAATAGGAATAAATTCTTAGAAGTGTTCTGAATACACCATATTTTTTTAAATATTTCAATTAATATTTAATATCAAAAAAAAAAATTAAAGTGACGTACTCGGTTTTTGACATCGCGCGCGCAACATAAAAATGTCACGCGGAGACCCATTTTCAGCGTTAAAATAAAGTTATAAATAATGGAGATAGAGTTCCGGAGGTCAGAAGCTTTTTGCTTGGAAATTTCCTCCTCTTTATGAATCTTTTTTTAAAATCTCAAAATATTAATAGTTTCCGAGATATCACCGAAAAACTAAATACCTCTTTTATCTTCACCTTTAATTGTTTATAACTTTTGCAATTTGTCATGTGCTGATAAACGCATCCGATACATTTTACTAGACATTATTCCGGATCGAATAAGTTATCGCACATTTTAGGAGCCTTGGTTGGATGGATTGGATGGTTGCCGTGGATCCATGGTTACGTTTTGACTTTGACAAATGATGACAGCAACGTATTTGCCTGTCCCATTTAAAATGAAACATAGGACACAAATTATATATCTTTATACTATTTTGTAAATATTATAAACTGTTTTATTACCTAAAATACAATATTTTTATACTGTAGCAAAGAAAGTGCAAATTATGAAAGGGTATTATCATTTATTATACAGGTATCAATCCAATATCTTAAGGCAAATGTTGAATTATATTGTGAATCATTTCTTAATAGACCTACAATAAGTGTCGCAATGATTTTAAGAAAAATTAATGACTTTAGAAAAAAGTTTGTGTTCATCCATGTTGAAATAAGCACAGTAATCATCAGAAAAATACTGACACAAAATTACAAAAACAGATACGCAAACAACAATGTTGCCATTTGTATGGCTCAGAATTTACCGTAGGGATGCACACGGGTTTATACAAGTTGTATATATTTGAAAACGATTGCAGCGCTCTCTGTAACCAGACGCTAGAACTAAGGTTTGAAGTTTCTATCTTTTCTGAACCTATTTTTTTTTTTTTTTTTTGATTTACTAAAGAGGAGGCACCTATCTCACTCGTACACATTGATAAGCAAACCTGATCCAATATACAGGCTCAGCATTGTGCATTCAATTTACTATCTTTGGATCGGGATGGTACGATTACAGAATATATATTTCAAGTGTGGTAGGTATTCTAGAATCCAGCCCATGTAGCTTACAATATACAACGTATTCATCAAGAAAAGGTAAAATCTGACTTTATTTTTGTAAAAAATCATATAAATATTTGCTTCCACTCCCGAATTTTATAATTTTTCATCATCTTTTAGCTAAAAGAAAACATTGCAACAAGAATACTGCTATTTCAAGTGTGGTAGGTATTCTAGAATCCAGCCTATGTAGCTTACAATATGCAACGTATTCATCAAGAATAGGTAAAATCTGTCTTTATTTTTTAAAAAATTATATAAATATTTGCTTCCGCGCCCGAAATTTATAATTCTTCATAATATTTTAGCAAAAAGAAAACATTGCAACAATAAAATTGCTATTTCAAGTGTGGTAGGTATTCTAGAATCTAGGCCATGTAGCTTACAATATACAACGTATTTATCAAGAATAGGTAAAATCTGACTTTATTTTTGTAAAAAATTATATAAATATTAGCTTCCGCGCCCGAAATTTATAATTCTGCATCATATATTAGGTAAAAGAAAACATTGCAACAAGAAAATTGCTATTTCAAGTGTGGTAGGTATTCTAGAATCCAGCCCACCTAGCTTACAATATACAACGTATTCATCAAGTATAGTTAAAATCTGACATTATTTTTGTAAAAAATCATATAAATATTTGCTTCCGCGCCCGAATTTTATAATTCTTCATCATATTTTAGCTAAAAGAAAATACTTCAAGAAGAAAATTGCTATTTCAAGTGTGGTAGGTATTCTAGAATCCAGCCCATGTAGCTTACAATATACAACGTATTCATCAAGAATAGGTAAAATCTGACTTTATTTTTGAAAAAAATCATATAAATATTTGCTTCCACTGCCTAATTTTATTATTCTTTATCATATTTTAGCTAAAAGAAAATATTGCAACAAGAAAATTGATATTTTAAGTCGGGTAGGTATTCTAGAATTCATCTTATGTAGCTTAAAATATACAACGTATTCATCAAGAATTGGTAAAATCTTACTTTATTTTTGTAAAAAATCATATAAATATTTGCTTCCGCTCCCGAATTTTATAATTCTTCATCATATTTTACCTAAAGGAAACATTGCAACAAGAAAGTTGCTATTTCAAGAGTGGTAGGTATTCTAGAATCCAGCCCATGTAGCTTACAATATACAACGTATTCATCAAGAAAAGGTAAAATCTAACTTTATTTTTGTAAAAAATCATATAAATATTGGCTTCCGCGCCCGAATTTTATAATTTGTCATCATATTTTAGCTAAAAGAAACATTGCAACAAGAAAATTGCTATTTAAAATTTGGTAGGTATTCTAGAATCCAGCCCATGTAGCTTAAAATATACACCGTATTCATCAAGAATAGGTAAAAGCTGAATTTATTTTTGTAAAAATCATATAAATATTTGCTTTCGCGCCCGAATTTTATAATTCTTTATCATATTTTAGCTAAAAGAACACAATGAAACAAGAAAATTGCTATTTCAACTGTGGTAGGTATTCTAGAATCCAGCTCATGTAGTTTACAATATACAACGTTTTTATCAAGAAAAGGTAAAAATCTAAATTTATTTTTGTAAAAAATCATATAAGTATTTGCTTCCGCGCCGTAATTTTATAATTTTTCATCATATTTTAACTAAAAGTAAACATTGCAACAAGAAAGTTGCTATTTCAAGTGTGGTAGTTATTCTAGAATCCAGCCCAAGTAGCTTACAATATACAACGTATTCATCAAGAATAGGTAAAATCTGACTTTATTTTTGTAAAAAATCATATAAATATTTGCTTCCGCGCCCGAATTTTATAATTCTTCATTATATTTTAGCTAAAAGTAAACATTGCAACAAGAAAAATGCTAATTCAAGTGTGGTAGGTTTTCTAGAATTCAGCCCAAGTAGCTTACAATATACAACGTATTCATCAAAAAAGGTAAAATCTGACTTTATTTATGTAAAAAATCATATAAATATTTGCTTCCGCGCCGGAATTTTATATTTTTTTTTCATGTTTTAGCTAAAAGAAAACATTGCAACAAGAAAATTGCTATTTCAAGTTTAGTAGGTATTCTAGATTCCAGTCCATGTAGCTTACAATATTCAACGTATTCATCAAGGATAGATAAAATCGGACTTTATTTTTGTAAAAAATCATATAAATATTTGCTTTCGCGCCCGAATTTTATAATTTTTTATCATATTTTTAAAAGAAAACATTGCAACAAGAAAATTGCTATTTCAAGTTTAGTAGGTATTCTAGATTCCAGCCCATGTAGCTTACAATATTCAACGTATTCATCAAGGATAGATAAAATCGGACCTTATTTTTGTAAGAAATCATATAAATATTTGCTTTCGCGCCCGAATTTTATAATTTTTTATCATATTTTAAACATAAAAGAAAACATTGCAACAGAAAATTGCTATTTCGTTTGTGGTGGGTATTCTAGAATCCAGCCCATGTAGCTTACAATATACAACGTATTCATCAATAATAGGTAGAATCTGACTTTATTTTTGTAAAAAATCATATAAGTATTTGCTTTCGCGCCCGAATTTTATAATTCTTCATTATATTTTAGCTAAAAGTAAACATTGCAACAAGAAAATTGCTAATTCAAGTGTGGTAGGTTTTCTAGAATTCAGCCCAAGTAGCTTACAATATACAACGTATTCATCAAAAAAGGTAAAATCTGACTTTATTTATGTAAAAAATCATATAAATATTTGCTTCCGCGCCGGAATTTTATATTTTTTTTTCATGTTTTAGCTAAAAGAAAACATTGCAACAAGAAAATTGCTATTTCAAGTTTAGTAGGTATTCTAGATTCCAGTCCATGTAGCTTACAATATTCAACGTATTCATCAAGGATAGATAAAATCGGACTTTATTTTTGTAAAAAATCATATAAATATTTGCTTTCGCGCCCGAATTTTATAATTTTTTATCATATTTTTAAAAGAAAACATTGCAACAAGAAAATTGCTATTTCAAGTTTAGTAGGTATTCTAGATTCCAGCCCATGTAGCTTACAATATTCAACGTATTCATCAAGGATAGATAAAATCGGACCTTATTTTTGTAAGAAATCATATAAATATTTGCTTTCGCGCCCGAATTTTATAATTTTTTATCATATTTTAAACATAAAAGAAAACATTGCAACAGAAAATTGCTATTTCGTTTGTGGTGGGTATTCTAGAATCCAGCCCATGTAGCTTACAATATACAACGTATTCATCAATAATAGGTAGAATCTGACTTTATTTTTGTAAAAAATCATATAAGTATTTGCTTTCGCGCCCGAATTTTATAATTCTTCATTATATTTCTGCTAAAAGAAAACATTGCAACAAGAAAATTGATATTTCAAGTGTGGTAGGTATTCTAGAATTCAGCTCATGTAGTTTACAATATACAACGTATTCATCAAGAAAAGGTAAAATCTGACTTTATTTTTGTAAAAAATCATATAAGTATTTGCTTCCGCGCCCTAATTTTATAATTTTTCATCATATTTTAACTAAAAGAAAACATTGCAACAAGAAAGTTGCTATTTCAAGTGTGGTAGTTATTCTAGAATCCAGCCCAAGTAGCTTACAATATACAACGTATTCATCAAGAATAGGTTAAATCTGAATTTATTTTTGTAAAAAATCATATAAATATTTGCTTCCGCGCCAGAATTTTATAATTCTTTATCATATTTTAGCTAAAAGAAAACATTGCAACAAGAAAATTGCTATTTCAAGTTTAGTAGGTATTCTAGATTCCAGCCCATGTAGCTTACAATATTCAACGTATTCATCAAGGATAGATAAAATCGGACCTTATTTTTGTAAAAAATCATATAAATATTTGCTTTCGCGCCCGAATTTTATAATTTTTTATCATATTTTAGCTAAAAGAAAACATTGCAACAGAAAATTGCTATTTCGTTTGTGGTGGGTATTCTAGAATTCAGCCCATGTAGCTTACAATATACAACGTATTCATCAATAATAGGTAGAATCTGACTTTATTTTTGTAAAAAATCATATAAGTATTTGCTTTCGCGCCCGAATTTTATAATTCTTCATTATATTTCTGCTAAAAGAAAACATTGCAACAAGAAAATTGATATTTCAAGTGTGGTAGGTATTCTAGAATTCAGCTCATGTAGTTTACAATATACAACGTATTCATCAAGAAAAGGTAAAATCTGACTTTATTTTTGTAAAAAATCATACAAGTATTTGCTTCCGCGCCCTAATTTTATAATTTTTCATCATATTTTAACTAAAAGAAAACATTGCAACAAGAAAGTTGCTATTTCAAGTGTGGTAGTTATTCTAGAATCCAGCCCAAGTAGCTTACAATATACAACGTATTCATCAAGAATAGGTAAAATCTGACATTATTTTTGTAAAAAATCATATAAATATTTGCTTCCGCGCCAGAATTTTATAATTCTTTATCATATTTTAGCTAAAAGTAAACATTGCAACAAGAAAATTGCTATTTCAAGTGTGGTAGGTTTTCTAGAATTCAGCTCATGTAGTTTACAATATACAACGTATTCATCAAGAAAAGGTAAAATCTGATATTATTTATGTAAAAAATCATATAAATATTTGTTTCCGCGCCCGAATTTTATAATTCTTTATCATATTTTAGCTAAAAGGAAACATTGCAACAAGAAAATTGTTATTTCAAGTGTGGTAGGTATTCTAGAATCCAGCCCACCTAGCTTACAATATACAACGTATTTATCAAAAATAGGTAAAAACTGACATTATTTTTGTAAAAAATTAAGTAAATATTTGCTTCCGCGCCCGAATTTTATAATTCTTCATCATATTTTAGCTAAAAGAAAATATTGCAAGAAGAAAATTGCTATTTTTACTGTGGTAGGTATTCTAGAATCTAGCCCATGTAGCTTACAATATACAACGTATTCATTAAAATGACACCCGAAAATTGAATGTTTATTATCTGATTGGTACCTCGTTATGGTCACTTTTGCATATCCAATGCTAAAATTATCCATAGTATAGATCCTAAAGCATGAATATGAATGTTTTAACAAAAATATCCATTTCAAGAACAGGTAAAATATGACATAATTTTTGTAAAAAATCATATAAATATTTGCTTTCGCGCCCGAATTTTATAATTTTTCATCATATTTTAGCTAAAAGAAAACATTACAACTAGAAAATTGCTATTTCAAGTGTGGTAGGTATTCTAGAATCCAGCCCATGTAGCCTACAATATACAACGTAGTCATCAAGAAAAGGTTAAATCTGACTTTATTTTTGTAAAAAATCATATAAATATTTGCTTCCGCGCCCGAATTTTATAATTCGTTATAAAATTTTAGCTAAAAGAAAACATTGCAATAAGAAAATTGCTATTTCAAGTGTGGTAGGTATTCTAGAATCCAGCCCATATAGCTTACAATTATACAACGTATTCATCAAGAATAGTTAAAAATCTGACTTTATTTTTGTAAAAAATCATATAAATATTTGCTTTTGCGCCCGAATTTTATAATTCTTCATCATAATTTAGCTAAAAGAAAACATTGCAACAAGAAAATTACTATATCAAGTGTGGTAGGTATTCTAGAACCCAGCCCATGTAGCTTACAATATACAACGTATTCATTAAAATGACACCCGAAAATTGAATGTTTATTATCTGATTGGTACCACGTTATGGTCATTTTTGCGTATCCAATGCTAAAATTATCCATAGTATAGATCCGAAAGCATGAAAATGAATGCTTTAACAAAAATATCCATTTCAAGAAAAGGTAAAATCTGATTTTATTTTTGTAAAAAATTATATAAATATTTGCTTCCGCGCCCGAATTTTATAATTCTTCATCATATTTTAGCTACAAGAAAACATTGGAACAAGAAAGTTGCTATTTCAAGTGTAGTAGATATTCTAGAATCCAGCCCATGTAGCTTACAATATACAACGTATTCATCAAGAAAAGGTAAAATCTGACTTTATATTTGTAAAAAATCATATAAATATTTGCATCCGCGCCCGAATTTTATAATTCTCCATCATATTTTAGCTAAAAGAAAACATAGCAACAAGAGAATTGCTATTTCAAGTGTGGTAGGTATTCTTTAATCCAGCCCATGTAGCTTACAATATACAACGTATTCATTAAAATGACACCCGAAAATTGAATGTTTATTATCTGATTGGTAACACGTTATTGTCACTTTTGCATGTCCAATGCTAAAATTATCCATAGTTTAGATCCTAAAGCATGAATATGAATGTTTTAACAAAAATATCCATTTCAAGAATAGGTAAAATCTGACTTTATTTTTGTAAAAAAGCATATAAATATTTGCTTCCGCGCCCGATTTTATAATTCTTTATTATATTTTAGCTAAAAGAAAACATTGCAACAAGAAAATTTCTATTTCAAGTATGGTAGGTATTCTAGAATCCAGCCCATGTAGCTTACAATATACAACGTATTCATCAAGTATAGGTAAAATCTGACATTATTTTTGTAAAACATCATATACATATTGGCTTCCGCGCCCAAATTTTATTATTCTTTATCATATATTAGCTAAACGAAAACATTGCAACATGAAAAATGCTATTTCAAGTGTGGTAGGTATTCTAGATTCCAGCCCAAGTAGTTTACAATATACAAAGTATTCATTAAAATGACACCCGAAAATTGAATGTTTATTATGTGATTGGTACCACGTTATAGTCATTTTGCATGTCCAATGCTAAAATTATCAATAGCATAGAACCTAAACATGAATATGTATGTTTTAACAAAAATATCCATTTCAAGAATAGGTAAAATCTGACTTTATTTTTGTAAAAAAACATATAAATATTTGCTTCTGCGCAAGAATTTTATAATTCTTTATCATATATTAGCTAAAAGTAAACATTGCAACAAGAAAATTGCTATTTCAAGTGTGGTAGGAATTCTAGAATCCAGCCCATGTAGCTTATAATATACAACGTATTCATCAAGAATAGGTAAAATATGACTTTATTTTTGTAAAAAATCATATAAATATTTGCTTCCGCGCCCGAGTTTTATGATTCTTCATCATATTTTAGCTAAAAGAAAACATTGCAACAAGAAAATTGCTATTTCCAGTGTGGTAGGTATTTTAGAATCTAGCTCATATACATTACAATATACAACGTATTCATCAAGAAAAGGTAAAATCTGACTTTATTTTTGTAAAAAATCATATAGTTATTTGCTTCCACGCCCGAATATTATAATTTTTAATCATATTTTAGCTAAAAGAAAACATTGCAACAAGAAAATTTCTATTTCAAGTATGGTAGGTATTCTAGAATCCAGCCCATGTAGCTTACAATATACAACGTATTCATTAAGAATAGGTAAAATCTGACATAATTTTTGTAAAAAATCATATAAATATTTGTTTCCGCGCCCGAATTTAATAATTCTTTATCATATTTTAGCTAAAACAAAACATTGCAACAAGAAAATTGCTATTTCAAGTGTGGTAGGTATTCTACAATCCAGCACTTGTAGCTTACAATATACAAATTATTCATCAAGAATAGGTCAAATCTGACTTTATTTTTGTAAAAAATCATATAAATGTTTGCTTCCTCGCCCGAATTTAATAATTATTCATTAAATTTTAGCTAAAAAAAACATTGCAACAAGAAAATTGCTATTTTAAGTGTGGTACGTATTCTTGAATCCAGCCCATTTAGCTTACAATATACAACGTATTCATCAAGAATATGTAAAATCTGACTTTATTTTTGTAAAAAATCATATAAATATTTGCTTTCGCGCCCGAGTTTTAAAATTCTTCATCACATTTTAGCTAAAAGAAAACATTGCAACAATAAAATAGCTATTTCAAGTGTGGTAGGTATTCTAGAATCTAGCCCATATAGCTTACAATATACAACGTATTCATTAAAATGACACCCGAAAATTTAATTTTTGTTATCTTATTGGTACCACGTTATGGTCAGTTTTGCATGTCCAATGCTAAAATTATCCATAGTTAGATCCTAAAGCATGAATATAAATGTTATAACAAAAATATCCATTTCAAGAATAGGTAAAATCTGACTTTATTTTTGTAAAAAATCATAAATATTTGCTTCCGCGCTCGAGTTTTACAATTCTTTAATATATTTTAGCTAAAAGAAAACATTGCAACAAAAAAATTGCTATTTCAAGTGTGGTAGGTATTCTAGAATTCAGCACATGTAGCTTACAATATACAAAGTATTCATTAAAATGACACCCTAAAATTGAATGTTTATTATCTGATTGGTACCACGTTATGGTCACTTTTGCATGTCCAGTGCTAAAATTATCCATATTATAGATCCTAAAGCATGAATATGAATGTTTTAACAAAAATATCCATTTCAAGTATAGGTAAAGTCTGACTTTATTTTTGTAAAAAATCATATAAATATTTGCTTCCGCGCCCGAATTTTATAATTCTTCATCACATTTTAGCTAAAAGAAAATATTTCTACAAGAAAATTGCTATTTCAAGTGTGGTAGGTATTCTAGAATCCAGCCCATGTAGCTTGTTGTTGTTGTTGTTGTACTCGGGGGGCCTCAAAGAAGCCGCATGCACTTAGGCCTGAAGGCCCATTGTGCTACCCGAGTGTACACAGAGTCCTAACAGAGTCCTGCTGCTTCAATGAAGGTAGCTAACCTACTGCCAGGGATGCCCTGGATGTCGCAAGGCTCTAGGAATAGAGCCTCTAGGTGTCTGTATCTGGTGCTCGCCATAGCCACACATTCACAGAGCTTATGTTCCGTTGTTTCTGCAACTAAGCTACATCTTCTGCACGACTCGTCGTCTACTACTCCGATCGTTTTCAGATGATTTCTGAGGAGATGTCCTGTAAACAAACCCACGCAAATACTAAGTTTTCTTCTATTAAGTCTAAGAAGATACTTAGCTTTCTCAGGAGATGGTCCTGGAATGAAGAGCTTTGACTGTCTCAAGCCCTGACGAGTTGACCAGTATATTTGGTGTTCACGTGTCACCCAATCCCTGATCGCTCGCTTTGCTGTGCTTCTGGGGAGTCCGAATGCTGGTTCTGGTCCAATGAGTGCCCTGTCTGAGCCCTCACGAGCCAGAGAGTCAGCTTCTTCATTCCCCTCAATGCCTTGGTGACCTGGTACCCACATAAGCTTAACAAAGTTATCCTTAGCGAGCTCGTCCAGTGTTTTTCTACACTCAAAGACTAACTTTGAGTCTACTCTAACGTTGTCGAGAGCCTTGAGAGCCGCTTGACTGTCCGAGCAGATATATATGTGCCTACCACGGTAAGCCCTTTTGATATTTTCTTGGCAACAAATCAGAATTGCAAAGATCTCCGCCTGAAAAACAGAAGAATTTAGACGTAGTGAGAAGGACATCCTTGCTCTAGGTGATTCTCCGTAGACACCTGCACCAGCTCCTCTTTCGGTTAGAGACCCGTCGGTAAACCATACTAGTCCCTGTGGTTGAAATAGAGCTTGGGCGTTATTTCCCCAAGATTCCCTAGAAAAAGGTAATATGGAGTAATGTTTGTCAAAGATGTACACTGGGGGCATGTAATCACTCTCAGATTTGAGAATGAGAGAAGATTCTGTCAAAGTGGACAGAATCTTGCTATGTCCCTCTGTGTTGTTCCTGGTGATCGACTGGTTAGTGTGTTTTAATCTCAATGCAGCAGCCATAGCTTCTCTTTGCACACTGAGATGAAGTGGTGGAAGATTTAGCAAGGCCTCCATTGCTGCCGTTGGTGTTGTTCTCATTGCCCCGGTAATACCTAGACAAGCTATTCTTTGGATGTGATTTAGTGAAGCCCTAACTGTAGAAACGGACGTTCTGGCCCACCAAACCACAGCCGAGTAAGTAACTACAGGTCTAACCAACGCACAGTACAGCCAGAAAGCTATATATGGTTTTATTCCCCATGTCTTACCTAAGGTTCGTCTGCACGACCACCAAATTGCGCATGACTTCCTCACAACTGCTTCTACATGCTCTTTCCATGTCAGTTTAGAGTTTAGGGTGACACCTAGATACTTCACTGACTGTGAGAGTTGTAGCGGTTGACCGAAGAGGATGAGGTTTGGAATACCAGTATTCCTCTTGTTTGTGAACAGAACTAGCTCAGTCTTCGTGGGATTGACTGATAACCCATTCTGTCGGCACCAGTTCTCTACAACATTTAGAGCCCGCTGGGTGAGCTCATATATAGTGTTTGAAAACTTACCAACAACTAGAATAGCTAAGTCATCAGCGTATCCTTGTGTATAAAATCCTAGCTCATTAAGAGCTGTTATAAGACTGTCAATTACTAAGCACCATAGCAGAGGAGATAATACTCCTCCTTGTGGGCAGCCTCTATTGACGTCAATGTCGACTCTGATGTCTCTCAGGGTGGTTGTTGCTTTGCGTCGCGTGAGCATGGAGCGTATCCATTCCACTAGTGTGGGTGCAATACCTCTAGCCGCAGCTGCTGCGCAAATGGATTCAGAAGAGGTGTTATCAAAAGCACCCTCGATATCCAGAAATATGCCCAGAGCCAGTTCTCTATCCGTGAGCACCGTCTCCACTCTTTTTACCAAGTGGTGAAGAGCCGTTTCGGTAGATTTACCGGTCTGGTATGCGTGCTGGTTGCTGTGAAAGGGTAGTCGTTGTAGGACCCCGTCACGTAAGTGCCTGTCAATCAGTCTTTCCAGGGTCTTTAATAGAAACGAGGTTAGGCTGATTGGACGAAAAGATTTCGCTTGGTCGTACTTGGTACGCCCTGGTTTTGGTATAAAAACGACTTTGACGTCCCTCCAAGACATAGGAATATATCTGTGGGCCAGACAAAATCTAAATATCTTACATAACGGTCCAGCAATTGATGCTAGCCCATTCTGCAGTAGAGCTGGAAAGATATTATCTTTTCCTGGTGATTTATAAGGGGCGAAAGTATTAATAGCCCAACGCACCTTATTATAGCTTACCACTTCAGATGCGATCCTCCAGTCCTCTCGCGAAGCTCTGTGTCTCACCTCTGTATTTGTGGTAGAAGTATCGCTGACGGTTGAACCGGGGAAATGCGTTTCAAGTAAAACTTTCAACGTTTCTTTATCAGACGTAGTGTAGTCGCCGTTTGGAAGCTGCACATAGTCTAGTTTTCCTCTGGGGTCCTTTGAAAGAGACTTTTGAAGCCTCGCCGCCCGTGGCATGGATTCCATGTTCGAGCAGAAAGATCTCCATGAGTCCCTCTTGGAGTCCCTGATGAGCTTCTTGTACCTGCGTTGAGCCTGTCTGAAACCTTCCTAATCTGCAGGTAAGTTAGATCTTGTCGCCTTATTGAAAAGACGACGTGTTTCCCTACGGAGTTGTGCAAGTTGGTTGTTCCACCATGGTACTCCGCTTGTCAATTTCCTCGTTTTAAGGGGGCAATTGTCTTTATAAGAAGTTAAAATGGCCCTTTGGAAGTGCTCTAGAGCCATTTCAAGGTCTTCTCTGGTTTTCAGGCTAACTGGGACTCCACGCATTCTCCCCGACAGATCCTCTCTAAAAGAGTCCCAATCAGTGAGTCGCGGGTTCCTGTAAGTCGATGGTTCTGTCTCGGCTGCCTGCAATCTGAAACAGATATGTCTGTAATCAGATAGAGACGGCTCTGTTGACACATGCCAGTCTACTATATCACGTGATATTCTCGGAGAGCACAAGGTGATATCCAAAGTTTCACTCCTTGTACGAGTGACGAAGGTGTGACGACTGCCGCGATTTAGAATTTCTAAATCCGTTGTTGATAGGTACTCGAGAAGGGCCTGTCCTCTCGGGTTTATGTCCGTACTCCCCCACGTTGTGTGGTGCGAGTTAGCGTCACATCCCACAAGAAGACCTAGCCTCTTGACTCGACAGTACTCTGTCAGTGCAACCAGTTCCTCTGAAGGTGGCGGTGTTGGTGAGTCATATGGGAGGTAAGCGGAGCACACGACGACCTCTCGTTTTATATCTCCCTCCATATATTGAATCAGGACGGTCACCAGGTCCCTGAAACAGAAATTGGGCACCAAGGTCGCATTAATATGTTTTGCAACAAAAACGCATGTCCTTGGTCGTTCTTCATCAGTGCAGTAAAAAGCTGTACCAATTTTGTTATCTATACCTTTGATTTGACCCTTGTACGCCCAAGGTTCTTGAATCAGTAGTATGTGTGTGTGCAACTTTGACAGCTGTCTGCTAATTACCGCAGAGGCAGCAGCGCAGTGTTGCAAGTTGATCTGAGTGAAGTACAGTCCTTTATCACCCATTGCTGGTTGACGGCTGTTCTCCCCTCGCCTTCTCGGGCTTTCCGAGCAGTTTTACAACCGCCCTGGTCATCCCAAAGAAGGGCCGTAGATCAACGGCCTCTAGAGCCTTGCAGGAGGCAGTATCTACTCCCAGAATAAGAAGCTGCCCCTTTGGAGCCTCCTCCTTCCGGTCGTAAACCCGCCATCTCTCAACTACAAGTCCGCTGTTCTGTTTTAGGTCTGGGACCTTAGGCCTCTTCACTACCATCTTGGCGTTTGGTGGTGTTTCCCCTATGGTTGATGGCCGTTTCCGACCACCTCCCTTTGGAGCCCTTCCACCATCGGTTTGGCCTTGACCATGAGCAGCGTTGGGTCCCTGTTCCAGAGACTCCATTGCTGCGGCCTTAGCCTTCCGCTGACGCCGTTTCTCTGCGCCCGACCTGTTCCTCCTATCGGAAGCCCTAGTCGGTTGCAGGGTTTAGGGGTGGGTGTAGGATTAGGGTTAGGGGAAGGATTAGACGACACAGACACGGAGCTAGAATTATAAGATAAGGAAGCCATAGTGTTCCCACGAGTAGCTAGGGAAAGGGTGGTCCGCCTCCGCAGGGCCCCGCAGTACGGAGGTAAGGCTAAATACGTTGGGAGGTCGCCCGGTATCCACAACGGCATCGTTCGCGACACAATGACCACTGTGCCATTCAGCCCTCGGCACGATAGCTCACACCTTGGCTTTGGGTAGTTTATCGACCTACGCGTCTAGATCCGCCTTGTTTAGTTTAAACAGGGGCACCTCGTGAAGGGTGGTAGCATAGACTACCGCACGGACGGTCTTGGCATCCCCCAACGGTTCAGCCCTGGAGTCTTCCCGCTAAAGCGTTAAGATTCCTTACCCCTGCCCATGTAGCTTACAATATACAACGTGTTCATTAAAATGATACCCGAAAATTTAATGTTTATTATCTGATTGGTACCTCGTTATGGTCACTTTTGCATTTCCAATGCTAAAATTATCCATAGTATAGATCCTAAAGCATGAATATGAATGTTAAAACAAAAATATCCATTTCAAGAATAGGTAAACTCTGGTTATATTTTTGTAAAAAATCATATAAATATTTGCTTCCGCGCACGAATTTTATAAGTCTTCATCATATTTTAGTTAAAAGAAAACATTGCAATAAGAAAATTGCTATTTTAAGTGTGGTAGGTATACTAGAATCCAGCTCATGTAGCTTACAATATACAACGTATTCATCAAGAATAGGTAAAGTCTGACTTTATTTTTGTAAATAATCATATAAATATTTGCTTCCTCGAACGAATTTTATAATTCATCATATTTTAGCTAGAAGAAAACATTGCAACAAGAAAATTGCTATTTCAAGTGTGGTAGATATTCTAGAATCCAGCCCATGTAGATTACAATATACAACGTATTCATTAAAATGACACCCGAAAACTGAATGTTTATTATCTGATTGGTACCATGTTATGGTCACTTTTGCATGTCCAATGCTAAAATTATCTATAGTATAGATCCTAAAGCATTAATATAAATGTTTTAACAAAAATATCCATTTTAAAAATAGATAATATCTGACTTTATTTTTGTAAAAAATAATATAAATATTTGCTTTCGCTCTCGAATTTTATAATTCTTCATCATATTTTAGCTAAAAGAAAACATTGCAACAAGAAAATTTCTATTTCAAGTGTTGTAGGTATTCTAGAATCCAGCCCATGTAGCTTACAATATAGAACGTATTAATCAAGAAAATGTAAAATCTGAAGTAATTTTTGTAAAAAATCATATAAATATTTAAATCCGCGCCCGAATTTTATAATTCTTCATCATATTTTAGCTAAAAGAAAACATTGCTATTTTAAGTGTAATAGGTATTCTAGAATCCAGCCCATGTAGCTTACAATATACAACGTATTCATCAAGAATAGGTAAAATCTGACTTTATTTTTGTAAAAAAGCATATAAATATTTGCTTCCACGCCCGAATTTTATAATTCTTTATCATATTTTAGCTAAAAAAAAACATTGCAACAAGAAAATTGCTATTTCAAGTGTGGTAGGTATTCTAGAATCCAGCTCATGTAGCTTAAAATATACAACGTATTTATCAAGAATTGGTAATATCTAACTTTATTTTTGTAAGAAACCATATAAATATTTGCTTCCGCGCCCGAATTTAATAATTCTTCATCATATTTTAGCTAGAAGAAAACATTGCAACAAGAAAATTGCTATTTCAAGTGTAGTAGGTATTCTAGAATCCAGTCCATGTAGCTTACAATATACAACGTATTCATCAAGAATAGGTAAAATCTGACTTTATTTTTGTAAAAAATCATATAAATATTTGCTTCCGCGCCCGAATTTTATAATTCTTCATCATATTTTAGCTAAAAGAAAACATTGCAACAAGAAAGTTGCTATTTCAAGTGTGGTAGGTATTCTAGAATCCAGCCCAT
>JAQOWZ010000138.1:0-103572 GCA_035578165.1 Stenolophus ochropezus | reverse complement strand
TATTGTAAGCTACATGGGCTGGATTCTAGAATACCTACCACACATGAAATAACAATTTTCTTGTTGCAATGTTTTCTTTTAGCTAAAATATGATGAAGAATTATAAAATTCGGGCGCGGAAGCAAATATTTATATGATTTTTTACAAAAATAAAGTCAGATTTTACCTATTCTTTAAGTGGATATTTTTGTTAAAACATCCATATTCATGGTTTAAGATCTATACTTTGGATAATTTTAAGCATTGGACATGCAAAAGTGACCAATACGTAGTACCAATCAGAAAATAAATATTCAATTTTCCGGTGTCATTTTAATGAATACGTTGTACATTGTAAGCTACATAGGCTGGATTCTAGAATACCTACCAAACTTGAAATAGCAATTTTCTTGTTGCAATGTTTTCCTTTAGCTAAAATATGATAGAGAATATAAAACTCGGGCGCGGAAGCAAATATTTATATGAATTTTTACAAAAATAAAGTCAGATTTTACCTATTTTTGATGAATACGTTGTATATTCTAAACTACATAAGTTGGATTCTGGAATACCTACCACACTTGAAATAGCAATTTTCTTGTTGCAATGTTTTTTAAGCTAAAATGTGATAAAGAATTATAAAATTCTGACGTGGAAGCAAATATGTATATGATTTTTTACATAAATAAAGTCAGAATTTACCTATTCTTGAAATGGATATTTTTGTTAAAACATTTATATTCATTCTTTAGGATCTATACTATAGATAAGTTTAGCTTTGGACATGCAAAAGTGACCAAAACGTGGTACCAGTCAGATGATAAACATTAAATTTTCGGGTGTCATTTTAATGAATACCTTGTATATTGTAAACTACATGGGCTGGATTCTAGAATACCTACCACACTTAAAATAGCAATTTTCTTTTGCAATGTTTTCTTTTAGCTAAAATATGATAAAGAATTATAAAATTCGGGCGCGGAAGCAAATATTTATATGATTTTTTACAAAAATAATGTCAGATTTTACCTATTTTTGAAATGGATATTTTTGTAAAACATTTATATTCATGCTTTACGATCTATACTATGGATAATTTTTAGCATTGGACATGCAAAAGTGACCAAAACGTGGTACCAATCAGATAATAAACATTCAATTTTCGGGTGTCATTTTAATGAATACGTTGTATATTGTAAGCCACATGGGCTGGATTCTAAAAACCTACCACATTTGTAATAGCAATTTTCTTGTTGCAATGTTTTCTTTTAGCTAAAATATGATGAAGAAATTTAAAATTCGTTCGCGGAAGCAAATATTAATATGATTTTTTACAAAAATAAAGTCAGATTTTACCTATTCTTGATAAATACGTAGTATATTGTAAGCTACATGGGCTGGATTGTAGAATACCTTCCACACTTGAAATAGAAACTTTCTTGTTGCAATGTTTTCTTTTAGCTAAAATATGATGAAGAATTATAAAATTCTGACGCGGAAGCAAATATGTATATGATTTTTTACACAAATAAAGTTAGATTTTACCTATTCTTGAAGTGGATATTTTTGATAAAACATTTATATTCATTCTTTAGGATCTATACTATAGATAATTTTAGCATTGGACATGCAAAAGTGACCAAAACGTGGTACCAGTCAGATGATAAACATTAAATTTTCGGGTGTCATTTTAATGAATACGTTGTATATTGTAAGCTACATGGGCTGGATTCTAGAATACCTACCACACTTGAAATAGCAATTTTCTTGTTGCAATGTTGTGTCTTAGCTAAAATATGATGAAGAATTATAAAATTCGGGGGGGAAGCAAATATTTATATGATTTTTTACAAAAATAAAGTCAGATTTTAAGTATTCTTGATAAATACGTTGTATATTGTAAACTACATGGGCTGGATTCTAGAATACCTAACATACTTGAAATATCAATTTTGTTGTTGCAATGTTTTCTTTTAGTTATAATATGATGAAGAATTATAAAATTCGGGCGAGGAAGCAAATATTTATATGATTTTTTACAAAAATAAAGTCAGATTTCACCTATTCTTGATGAATACGTTGTATATTGTAAACTACATGGGCTGGATTCTAGAATACCTACCACACTTGTAATAGCAATTTTCTTGTTGCAATGTTTTCTTTTAGCTAAAATATGGTGAAGAATTATAAAATTCGGGCGCGGAAGTAAATATTCATGTGATTTTTTACAAAAATAAAGTCAGATTGTACCTATTCTTGATGAGTACGTTGTATATTGTAAACTACATGGGCTGGATTCTAGAATACCTACCACACTTGTAATAGCAATTTTCTTGTTGCAATGTTTTCTTTTAGCTAAAATATGATAAAAAATTATAAAATTCGGGCGTGGAAGCAAATATTTATATGATTTTTTACAAAAATAAAGTCAGATTTTACCTATTCTTGATAAATACGTTGTATATTTTAAGCTACATGGGCTGGATTCTAGAATACCTTCCACACTTGAAATAGCAACTTTCTTGTTGCAATGTTATCTTTTAGCTATAATATGATGAAGAATTATAAAATTCGGGCGCGGAAGCAAATATTTATATGATTTTTTACAAAAATTAAGTCAGATTTTACCTATTCTTAATGATTACGTTGTATGTTGTAAGCTACATGGGAGGGATTCTAGAATACATGCCACACTTGAAATAGTAATTTTCTTGTTGCAATGTTTTCTTTTAGCTATAAAATGATGAAGAATTATAAATTTCGGGCGCGGAAGCTAATATTTATATGATTTTTTACAAAAATAATGTCAGATTTTACATATTCTTGATGAAAACCTTGTATATTGTAAGCTACATGGACTGGATTCTAGAATACCTACCACACTTGAAATAGCAACTTTCTTGTTGCAATGTTTTCTTTTAGCTAAATTATGATAAAGAATTATAAAATTCGGGCGAGAAGCAAACATTTATATGATTTTTTACAAAAATAAAGTCAGATTCTACCTATTCTTGATGAAAACATTGTATATTGTAAGCTACACGGGCTGGATTCTGGAATACCTTCCACACTTGAAATAGCAATATTCTTTTTTCAATGTTCTCTTTTAGCTACAATATGATGAACAATTATAAAATTCGGGCGCGGAAGCAAATATTTATATGATTTTTTTACAAAAATTAAGTCAGATTTTACCTATTCTTGATGAATACGTTGTATATTGTAAGCTACATGGGCTGCATTCTAGAATACCTACCACACTTGAAATAGCAATTTTCTTGTTGCAATGTTTCCTTTTAGCTAAAATATGATGAAGAATTATAAAATTCGGACGCTGAAGCAAATATTTATATGAATTTTTGTACAAAAATAAACTCAGATTTTAGCTATTCTTGAAATGGATATTTTTGTTAAAACATTCATATTCATGCTTTAGGAACTATACAATGGATGGTTTTAAGCATTGGACATGCAAAAGTAACCAAAACGTGGTACCAATCAGATAATAAACATTCAATTTTCGGGTGTCATTTTAATGAATACGTTGTATATTGTAAGCTACATGGGCTGGATTCTAGAATACCTACCACACTTGAAATAGCAATTTTCTTGTTGCAATGTTTTTTTTTTAGCTAAAATATGACGAATAACGATAAAATTCGGGCGCGGAAGCAAGTATTTATATGATTTTTTACAAAAATAAAGTCAGATTTTACATATTCTTGATGAAAACCTTGTATATTGTAAGCTACGTGGGCTGGATTCTAGAATACCTTCCACACTTGAAATAGCAACTTTCTTGTTGCAATGTTTCTTTTTAGCTAAATATGATGAAGAATTATAAAATTCTGACGCGGAAGCAAGTATGTATATGATTTTTTACATAAATAAAGTCAGATTTTACCTATTCTTGAAGTGGATATTTTTGATAAAACATTTATATTCATTCTTTAGGATCTATACTATAGATAATTTTAGCATTGTACATGCAAAAGTGACCAAAACGTGGTACCAGTCAGATGATAAACATTAAATTTTCGGGTGTCATTTTAATGAATACGTTGTATATTGTAAGCTACATGGGCTGGATTCTAGAATACCTACCACACTTGAAATAGCAATTTTCTTGTTGCAATGTTTTTTTTAGCTAAAATATGACGAATAACGATAAAATTCGGGCGCGGAAGCAAGTATTTATATGATTTTTTACAAAAATAAAGTCAGATTTTACATATTCTCGATGAAAACCTTGTATATTGTAAGCTACGTGGGCTGGATTCTAGAATACCTTCCACACTTGAAATAGCAACTTTCTTGTTGCAATGTTATCTTTTAGCTATAATATGATGAAGAATTATAAAATTCAGGCACGGAAGCAAATATTTATATGATTTTTTACAAAAATAAAGTCAGATTTTACCTATTCTTGATGAATACGTTGTATATTGTAAACTACATGGGCTGGATTCTAGAATACCTACCACACTTGTAATAGCAATTTTCTTGTTGCAATGTTTTCTTTTAGCTAAAATATGATAAAAAATTATAAAATTCGGGCGTGGAAGCAAATATTTATATGATTTTTTACAAAAATAAAGTCAGATTTTACCTATTCTTGATAAATACGTTGTATATTGTAAGCTACATGGGCTGGATTCTAGAATACCTTCCACACTTGAAATAGCAACTTTCTTGTTGCAATGTTATCTTTTAGCTATAATATGATGAAGAATTATAAAATTCGGGCGCGGAAGCAAATATTTATATGATTTTTTACAAAAATTAAGTCAGATTTTACCTATTCTTAATGATTACGTTGTATGTTGTAAGCTACATGGGAGGGATTCTAGAATAAGTGCCACACTTGAAATAGTAATTTTCTTGTTGCAATGTTTTCTTTTAGCTTTAATATGATGAAGAATTATAAATTTCAGGCGCGGAAGCTAATATTTATATGATCTTTTACAAAAATTATGTCAGATTTTACATATTCTTGATGAAAACCTTGTATATTGTAAGCTACATGGACTGGATTCTCGAATATCCATCAAACTTGAAATATCAATTTTCTTGTTGCAATGTTTTCTTTTAGCTAAAATATGATAAAGAATTATAAAATTCGGGCACGGAAGCAAATATTTATATGATTTTTTACAAAAATAAAGTCAGATTTTACCTAATCTTGATGAATACGTTGTATATTGTAAGCTACATGGGCTGGATACTAGAATACCTACCACACTTGAAATAGCAACTTTCTTGTTGCAATGTTTTCTTTTAGCTAAATTATGATAAAGAATTATAAAATTCGGGCGAGAAACAAACATTTATATGATTTTTTACAAAAATAAAGTCAGATTCTACCTATTCTTGATGAAAACTTTGTATATTGTAAGCTACATGGGCTGGATTCTAGAATACCTTCCACACTTGAAATAGCAATATTCTTTTTTCAATGTTCTCTTTTAGCTAAAATATGATGAAGAATTATAAAATTCGGGCGCTGAAGCAAATATTTATATGAATTTTTTACAAAAATAAACTCAGATTTTAGCTATTCTTGAAATGGATATTTTTGTTAAAACATTCATATTCATGCTTTAGGAACTATACAATGGATGGTTTTAAGCATTGGACATGCAAAAGTAACCAAAACGTGGTACCAATCAGATAATAAACATTCAATTTTCGGGTGTCATTTTAATGAATACGTTGTATATTGTAAGCTACATGGGCTGGATTCTAGAATACCTACCACACTTGAAATAGCAATTTTCTTGTTGCAAAGTTTTTTTTTAGCTAAAATATGACGAATAACGATAAAATTCGGGCGCGGAAGCAAGTATTTATATGATTTTTTACAAAAATAAAGTCAGATTTTACATATTCTTGATGAAAACCTTGTATATTGTAAGCTACGTGGGCTGGATTCTAGAATACCTTCCACACTTGAAATAGCAACTTTCTTGTTGCAATGTTTTTTTTTAGCTAAATATGATGAAGAATTATAAAATTCTGACGCGGAAGCAAATATGTATATGATTTTTTACATAAATAAAGTCAGATTTTACCTATTCTTGAAGTGGATATTTTTGATAAAACATTTATATTCTTTCTTTAGGATCTATACTATAGATAATTTTAGCATTGTACATGCAAAAGTGACCAAACCGTGGTACCAGTCAGATGATAAACATAAAATTTTCGGGTGTCATTTTAATGAATACGTTGTATATTGTCAGCTACGTGGGCTGGATTCTAGAATACCTTCCACACTTGAAATAGCAACTTTCTTGTTGCAATGTTATCTTTTAGCTATAATATGATGAAGAATTATAAAATTCGGGCGCGGAAGCAAATATTTATATGATTTTTTACAAAAATTAAGTCAGATTTTACCTATTCTTAATGATTACGTTGTATGTTGTAAGCTACATGGGCTGGATTCTAGAATACGTGCCACACTTGAAATAGCAATTTTCTTGTTGCAATGTTTTCTTTTAGATATAATATGATGAAGAATTATAAATTTCGGGCGCGGAAGCTAATATTTATATGATTTTTTACAAAAATAAAGTCAGATTTTACCTATTCTTGATGAACACGTTGTATATTGTAAGTGTAACACACTCGCTTTGCGGATCCTCGTTTTAGTGGAAATTGTTTAAATAAATTAAGTAATATGCCAGCTGTACTTGCAGCTGGCGTAATAAAAGGACAATGGTTGAAAAACGTAGTATTGTAAAAACAGATTTTTGTAAGGTTTTAAGATAGCTTTTTGTTGGAACATTTGAGAGCAATAAAATAAATGGTACTACTTGGTGTTAAGGAAGTATTAAATTTTAAAAGCTAATAGAAAAGGGCAGTTTTTGAAAATACAATTGGAAAGCAATTTTAAGATCACATTTCATGATTGACAGCGTCCGGCGACAATTACTTGGAGGTCTCAAAGAGTCCGTTAGAGATTTTTTTGCGTCTTCCAGCGTTGCCGCTCGGACGGGAGTCAGTTAATGAAACTACCGCTGTAAAATATTTGAATTGACCAATGAGGGTGTAAGAAACACCCCCTTATTGGGAGAAGTAGGGATAAAATTATGCGGAGTTCCTTCCACATAATTTTATCTAAGATAATTCTCTCCGCTGACTTCAAACTGAACAGATCTGAGTGATCTTCTTGTGACAGTCCTGCGAATCTTTCTAAATTTTGATAACTAAATTGTCTTAGTGACTTTAGATATTTTTGTGCTGTGCGTTGAAGCCGTCGTCGTCCGAGACCAGATCGAACTTAATTAATTCTACGTATTTTACTTTATTTACTATTTTTAACTGTAGAGTCTTATAATATAAACTAATAAAGTGCTTTATCCGAGGCTGACCAGTGATGAATAGTAAGTAAAATTAACATTATTACTTTGGTAGTAGTAGTGTGAGGTGTTGAACCTAGGCTGATAGCATAGCAGCTCTGAGGTCGCCCTATTTTTATTATATTAATTGTTGAGAGTCCAAATTGTAAGTATCGTTCTCCCATGTCACAAGAGTAGTTAAGTACTATTAAGTTCGTTGTTAATAATTTTGTGTAAATAAATTGTTATATTGAGCAGTTCTGTTTGAATTTAGAAATCCCTAGTTATTCCTGTTGCGAATTAAGATATTTTGGTAAATACCGTCACATATAAATTTTGTTGGAAGACAGCCGTGTCTGTCATCATTTTCTTTTGTCTGCTTCTATCGCGGCAGACTAATAAATTCGTGATAGTGGTGGCAGCGACCATCGTTACCCTTGATTATTAATAAGTCGTGCATTAATATAATTAGTGGATTACTTTGGGTCAAGTAAATTTTCTAAGCACCCCTTGTATGTCAGGTATTAGATTTCGTCCTAGGCGACCGTACATGTTACATATTTTGGTGGCAAAGCGCTGGGATCTAAATATTTTTTAATACTTAAACCCTCTCATTCCACTTAAGCCATTTAAACCGACAAAATTTAGTTTTAAAAATTGTAATAAACTACTGTGTGTTATTATTACATTTTGATTTATGAGGTAATTGTAGAGTCAATATTTGCATTTGTTGAGAATTGGTAGTTGTCGTACTTGCAGAACGACAAAAGAGTTTTATATACGTAAGTAAATTCTGAGTGGATTTATTACGGTCAGTTAGGTAGTCCCGAGCCCCTAAGTCGGTAGAAGTGTAAAGCAATAAAGAACTTTGTGTAGTTATTGCTTCATTTGATAATAAACTAAAGCAAGTAAAATTCCGAACACAACTGGCTCACCCGATTTGAGTGAAACAACTGGTTTACTCCGATTAAATGATCAACAGATGTTAGACTACTTAGTAGCAATTTCATCCTTATCTTTAATACGAAAATTCCTACATTTTCGGGAAAATCAGGTGAAAGTGTTATAGATTTTATAGAAGAAATTGAGAATTGTAAGAATATTGGAAAATGGAGTTCAGATTATGTAATTAGTGAAGTAAAATTAAATTTACTTGGAGACGCGGCATGGTATATTAAAAATAATTTAAAAATTAGAGATTCGAAAGATTGGAAAGAAATCAAAAGAGAATTATTGGAAAGATATCAACCCAAGCAAGACTCGAGAACGATACAAAGGGCAATTAATAGTTGCTATCAGAATAGGGACGAATTAATTTCAGCTTATGTATGTAGACTACATGCGTTAGGTAACTGTTTTATGGAGAGCTTCGAAGATAATTCGGAAGGAGCACGTGAAGATCATTCGCGATATATAGAAAAACTTCTATTAAATCAATTTGTTTCGGGAATTTTACCACATTTACAAAGAGATGTGTTTTACGAAAATCCAAAAACTTTTGATAAAGCAGTAGAAGTTGCAAAGAAATCAGAATCGGCATTTAACATGATGCGTCGCGAGGATTCAGATTTTGTTAATAGAATAACAGTTAAAAATCCGGTCGAAAATGAAAGTACGCGAGGAAATGAATCAAATTTAACGGCATCAATTGATAAACTAATTCAAGTTTTAACTTTGAGTCACATGCAAAATGTGGAAAAGAACTTAGAAAAGAACACGCATAAACACGAAAATAATCGAGAAAAGAGTCCAGAATCTAATTTTAGAAATAAAAGCCGTTGTTCCAATTGTCAAAAATTCGGGCATTTTGCAAAAGATTGTCGTTACAATATAATATGCAAAAGATGTAATAAGCGCGGACACCAAGCAGATATTTGTCGTTCTATTATACACCCGTCTAAATTTCCAAAGAAGGGAATGAAAGAAATTACGTATAACAAAGATTTAAACTAGATACGGCCGCGGATGTTTGTCCCGATTCGCGCGGCCTTAGTAGAGAACCGCGAAAAAATGATTTAGTAACCATTCTCCCTAGTACTACAAAAAGTAACAAAGTAGAATTAGCAGTGAATGGTAGAAATTTAGAATTTTTAATTGATACTGGTGCATACGTTATTATTATCAAGCGGTATTTAGTTGAGGGACAGCGGTTGTTTCCAATCGCACGCACGCGTAGTATTGTAGGTATTTCTGGGAAGGAATTACCTGTAGTTGGGACTACGAGAGTAAAATTACATGTAGGCCGTAGTAGTATTTATCATAATTTTGTAGTGTGTGATGATAGTATCAATTTAGCTACCAACGGGATACCTGGTGTAGATTTTTCAACGGAGTATAAAGCTCAAATTAATTATTCATGTAATTAGATAGTAATTTGTTCGGAACGACTCGCGATTTCAACAATTACACAAAACACTAAAGATAAATTTGGAAGAAAGACAAATAGTAGCGGTTACGAATTTCTAAGAGAAAAAGCGAATCTAGCAGAGAATCAGGAACTTTATGTTCCAAAATTAAACGAAAATCATTTTATTTCAGCACCTCGTACTGCGAATAACTATAAAACAAAACGATCGTCCGGTTCTTTTTATGACACGGAAGTCCCAGTTCGCGATTATTTGTCGAGTACAAAGCAAGATACTCACGGGAGTATAAAGGCCCAACGTCGCGAAGAACATTTTACGACGTTTAGCGACGAACAAGTTTCGCGAGTTAGAGAAGATATTCACGGTAGTAAAAAGACTCCACGTCGCGAAGAATATCACGGACGGTTTAGAAACGAACATGGTTCGCGAGTTAGGGAAGATACTCACAGGAGTATAAAAATTCAAAGTCCCGAAGAAAATCACGTACGATTGAGTAAAGAAAGTATAATGAATTAAATTGCGAAGTAACGAAAACTAAAAATCGTGAAGAAAATCGAAAAACGGTTAGGGAGAAGAATGACTCGCAATGTAGGGAAATTAATCGGGAAGAAATCAAAATTGAAAGGCAAGATTGCACTAGCGAAAACAGTGACTCATACAGTACAGAGGTCACTCACGATAGTTCAAAATTTTGTAATCGTGAAAGCAAAGAAAGTAATTTTGACGAAAGTAATAAAGCTGTAGATACATGCAGTAAAAATGATGAAAATTTAAATAATTCAAAAAGCGGATTGCAAAGTAACTTTGTAAGTAGCAGCTCACTGTGTCAAAACAGTAGCTTAGAAAGAGATAGAACATCAGGTACAAGCCATGAAGATGTATTGTTAAAGGAAAGTGTGCGAACAAGTAAATTGAAAAAGGTTCATTTCGAGGAAATTGTTAAAGTTGACCATAATGCGGTCGTTTCAAACGGTTCAGGCAATAATATGGAAATTACCGGAATTTCTTCGGAAGTTAAAATTGAAAATAGTACGGAAAATGCAAACAAAGACATAAGATCGGTTTGTATTAAAAAGAATAATACAATACCTCCTAGGTCTGAAGCTGTGTGCTTAGCAGAGAGGAATGTTGGATTAAATGTTTTAAATAAAGCAGGATGTGTCTTCATTGAGCCAGTCGAATTGGAAATGCAAGGAGTTATAGCAGCTAGAGTGCTTGCTAAAAGCGATGAGACCGTGGTACCGGTAAAGCTCATGAATGTGTCGCAAGACAGTGTGTATATTCCTGCTAAAACCATTGTGGGTTTTGAGGAAAATGTCAAAGAGGACATTAGCACGTTTAGCGAACCGAGTAGCGTAATAGCAACCGAACAAGAAGTAGATTTTCGAACCTTATTTCATTTAGATCACTTACCGAGTAACGATAGGCAAAAAGTTGAAAAAGTGTTATTAGAATACAAAGATATAGTTGTACAGCCGGGAGTAAAATTAGGTTGTACATCGAAAGTAAAACATCGGATCATAACAGATGATGTTCATCCAATTGCAAAAAGGCCGTATCGTGTTCCATTCACGCAAAAAGAAACTTTGCAAAAACAAATTGATGAATTGTTAAAAGACGGTATTATTGAGGAGAGTGACTCACCTTGGTCAGCTCCTATTGTCTTAGTAAATCGAGAACTGTCGGACGGTTCGACGTAAGTTAGACTGTGTGTAGACTTTCGCGAGTTAAATAAAATAACGAAGAAAAATTTCTTACCGTTGCCGAATTTGCAAGATACAATTTCGCATATGAATGGTGCTGCTTTATTTACAACCTTAGATTTAGCATCAGGTTACCACCAGGTAGAAATTGCCGGGGAAGATAAGGAAAAGACTGGGTTTAGTTCGCCGTGGGGGCATTATCAATGGAATAGAATGCCGTTCGGTTTATGTAATGCGCCAAGTACATTTCAAAGGCTGCATGATGTATTGTGTACTAAGTGGATTGGTTGGGGAAAAATGTTATCTTTATTTAGATGATATATGCATATTTTCGGGAGATAATATAGAAGAACATTTATTGAAAATTAAAGACGTGTTTGTTATGAGCTGTCAAGGTGAAGGTCATATTTTACAGCACCAATAGTTTTAACCCGAATATAAGGGAATTATTATGCGGTTGTGATTTATATAGTGTTAAAATTGTGAATAAAATAATACGTAGTGTGTGACATTAAAGTGCGTTGTGCGGAAACTAAAATAAAGGCAGTGTAAAGGTTTAAAATTTTTCAAAAATAAAATCTAAAGTCACATCAATCCGCTGAGTAGAGCATGCGCGCGCGTGCCCGCCCGTCGCACAAGTGCAGTGTAAAAAACACGTGGTTAGACAGTGGCGAAGCATACGGGACAACACAGATGAGTGAAAACTTTAGAAAAAGGAGCGATTCAGACTCTAAACGAAAAAGAATTGAAAAAGATCAAGAAGACATATTTAAGACAAGTAAATTACTCCGTCACACCCCACCAAAACATAAAAATCAGATTGAAAACAAATACAATACAGATATCAAGATAGAAGAAATAAAAAAAATGCTAGATAAAATGACAAATGATTTAAAAAATGAAATGAAAACAAATAAAGAGGAGATAGGAAGAGAACTCAAGGGTCATATAGATAAAAATAGTGAACTTATTAAAAAACTTCAAACTGATATAAAAAAGAGGGAACAAAAATGGGATGAAGAAAAGAACGAATTATATCAAAGACTAGAAAAACTAGAGCAGGAAATAGAACATAAAAATCGAGTGGAAAGGAAAAATAACATAATAATAAAAGGAATAAATATAACTGAAACCGAACACGTTGAAATTAAAGTAAAAGAATTATTTAAAAATGAAATGATGATAGAACCCCAGATAAATAAAGTCAATAAAATAAATACAAAAAATAACCGAACAATAATAATGGTATAATTAAATAAATGGGAAGATAAATCTGAAATTATGAGAAAAAAAAGTAAATTAGGCAACAGACAAATTTTCATAGAAAATGACCTCTCAAAAGAAGAAAGAAAAATACAAGCATATATAAGACAAAAAGCTAAAGAAGAAAAGCAAAGAGACAATTCAGTAAAAATTGGACACTAGAAAATTACTATCAACGGTAAAAGTTTGACTTGGGATAAGAAAGAAAACAGATTAATGGAAAATAAACAAAAAAATAATAATTACAATAACGAACCGTCAAAAAACTAACCAGCGACAATCGGAGAAATTTACAGATGATGACTATGGCAATGAAAACGGAAAAGAAAAATTGTAAAAAGGTTAATACACAAATTTACGAAATAATAAAAATAGGTACTTGGAATGTAAGGGGCATTAAAGGGAAAGAGGCCGAACTTATAGAGGAATATGAAAAATCAAAAATAAATATTCTAGGAGTTACAGAAACAAAAAAGAAAGGTAACGGGGTAATAACACTGGAGGGACATATTTTTATATATATTGGAGTGCCGACGCATGAAAATGCAAAAGAAGGGTTGGGTTGTTTAATAAATAAAGAATTAAAAAACAAAATTTTACAGTGGAAATTTTATTCTGAACGCATATTATTGGTGACTTTAGAGTTAGGTGAAGACAAAACAAATATAATTATTACATATGCACCTAATGAAGACGCAAGCAATGACGATAAAAACGAATATTAGGAAGAATTACAGAACAGAATCGAAGAGCTAAAAGATCCAATATATATTATAGGTGATCTCAATGCACGAGTTGGAAACAATAACACGGGAATTAAAGAAGTAATGGGTACATTTGGAGAGAAAACAAGAAACAATAACGGCAACAGGTTAATAGACTTTTGCATTATTAATGACATAAAGATAACAAATACATTTTACGCCCATAAAAATATACATAAATATACTAGAGAGGTCTCCAGTAGAAATGAAAGATCCATTATCGACTACATACTAACTAAGAAGAACAGAGGACATAAGATAAAAGACGTACGAGTAAAAAGAGGGCCGGAAATAGGAAGCGATCACTTCCTACTAGAAAGTAAAATAAAAATATTAAAGAACCAAGAAAATAAACCTAAACAAGATGAAAAAAAAGGAAAAAATACCATAAAACTATACAAATTAAAAACCGAAGAAACAAGATTAAAATACCAGCAAATAGTAAATGATCAAATTCTAGAACTTGGAAACTACAATAACTTAGACGTAGAGACATTATGGAATGCAATTAAAAATATAATACAACAAGCAGCAATAGAAAGTTGTGGCTTACATATATCGACAAGAAAAAAAAATAACTAGATGGTGGAATAATGAGATAAAACAGGAAATAAAAAAGAAAAAAAAAATGAAAGAATACCTAAATTGTAAATGCCAAACCAAATACGAAATATATAAGAAACAGAGAAAAAAAGTAAAAGAACTAATCCAAGTAAATAAAACACAAGAATGGGAAGACTTTGGACGAAAACTAGAAACAAACTATAAAGAAAATAAAAAATTATTCTATAAAATTACTAAAAATTTAAGAAAAGAAAAAGAGCCACCTCTGAAGCAAATAATGGATAAAAATGGTAATGTATTACAAAACGACACAAGCATAATGAGTAGATGGAAAGAACATTTTGAAAACCTCTTGGAAATAAAACAACACGAACCAGAGTTACAAACTCTTGAAGACAATATACCTATAGAAGATGAAGATCTAGAACTCGTAGAGGTACAAGAAGCTATAAAGAAAATAAAAATAGGTAAAGCTGCATGATTTGATGATATGAAACCAGAACAAATTAAATACATAGGACCCGCCGGAGAAGAATTACTACATGCTTTGTTCAATAAAATATGGAATGGTGAAAATATTCCAAAGGATAGATAGAACTATAGAGGGATCTCTCTACTTTGTGTTACAGGAAAACTGTATGAAGCTGTAATCGAAAATAAACTCAGAAGACAAATAGGTAACAAATTGGATGAATCTCAAAGTGGATTTCGACAAGGATACTCAGCACAAGACCACATTTTCAGTCTCCGGAAAATTATAGATAGAGCACTTGTATTTAACAAGGACATGTATATCTGCTATGTTGATATTGAAAAGGCGTTTGATAAAGTAAACAGAAAAAAACTATGGAATATATTAAAAAACAAAGAAATAGGAAACAAATTACTTCGTGCAATACAAAATATATACAAAAATTGTAAAAACTACATAAGAACCGGTAATTGCATATCAGATGAATTTACAACAACACAGAGATTAAAACAAGGCGGAAATCTTAGTCCTCTTCTATTTATCATATATATGGACGAAATAGTAAGAGAAGTTAACATAAAAGCAAAGAAGACTATTATAGGATACCTAAACCTTGGACAAATCAATGTATCCGATTTACTATTCGCGGACGACATGGCAATACTCAGTAACATAGAAGAAAAATTACAGGAAAATATTAATATTTGGAATAACGAACTTAAGACAGCAAACATGGATATTAACATAGAAAAAACAAAAGTGATGGTCATTTCGAAAGAACCTAAAAACATCAACATAAAAATTAATAACAAGATAATACAACAAGTTAAAACGTTTAAATATCTAGGAAGTATCATACGAGCTGAAGGAAGTATTGAAGAAGAAATTAACGCTAGAATATTATCTGCTACTAAAACATACCACCTATTGAGAACGGGAATATTCAACCATAAAAACGTATCTGCAAAAACGAAGATAACAACCTATAAAACAATAATACTCCCGATACTGTTATGTGGTAGCGAGACCTGGGTGCTAAACCAAAGACAAATGAACAAAATACAGGCTGTCGAAATGAAATGCTTAAGAAGAATTATGGGAGTAACCAAAATGGATAAATTAAGAAATGAAGATATTAGAAAAACGATGGAGATAAAATCGGCTAGACAAATAATAGAAGAGAAACAGCTACTATGGTTCGGTCACCTAAACAGACTAGACGATAAAAGACAAGTAAAACAAATATGGAAAACACGATTAAATGGTAAAAGAAGTAGAGGAAGACCGCGAAAAACATGGGATGACATCATACACGAAATTCTGAAGAACAGAAATATAACAAGCAGAAGAGCGCATGAATTATCTAAAGATAAGAAGAAATGGAAAAGCTTTGTAGACGAATAAGTAATGAAATACCTCAACACCCACAGGGTAGAAGAGGAACCGATTATATACATATATATATATATATATATATATATATATATATATATATATTTCGGCAGAAGGAGTCAAACCAGATCCGTCAAAAATAGATGCAGTAGAGAAATTTCCGACACCAAAAACCGTGAGAGACGTTAGGTTATTTTTAGGATTAGTAGGATTTTATAGTCGGTTTATACCTGATTTCGCAGAATCAGCGAAACCACTAACTACACTTTTAAAGAAAGATATTCCATTTAAATAGGAAACAGAAACAAAATTTGCGTTTGATAAATTGAGAAGCGCGATAATTAAAGAACCGATATTAATATACCCCGATTTTAGTCAGCCATTTACATTAACAACGGACGCGTCAAATATTGCATTAGGTGCGATTTTGAGCCGTGTTTTAAATAAAGCCGAAACTAATTATCCATCAATACAAAAAGAATGTTTAGCAGCTATATGGGCAGTTGAATTTTTCAGTTGTTATTTATACGGGAGAAAATTTACATTGATAACCGATCATAGTCCACTTTGCTGGTTAAATAAAGTAAACGATCCAAGTAGTCGATTGTTAAATTGGTCGTTAAAATTATCGGAGTATGTATTTGATATTATACACAAACCGGGAAAATTAAATACTAATGCGGACACCTTGTCGCGTATAGAAATTAATTGCGTAGATAATTATGAGCCAATATGTGATCGGGAAACCATAATATTAGAACAAGAAAAAGAGTTGAAATTAAATAAACTGTTAGAAAATGAACAAAATTCGCAAATTTCAAAATTTTATAAAGACAGGGACGGATTAATTTATAAATTAAGAGATTCAAATGAGCGCGAAGATAGATTAGGGGTTCCAGCCACTATGGTAAATAAAATCATAAGGATTCATCCTGATCTGTCGTATGCAAATCATCCAGGTTTCGAAAAGACGTATAATTTGATTAAAAAGGAATTCTTTTGGGAAAATATGGGTAATCAGATTAAGGAATATTGTGAGCGTTGTTTATCGTGTAACGAAAGAAAAACTTCGCCTCATCTAAGACCGTGAGAGACGTTAGGTCACCCTTGCAACAGTTCAATGAACTTAGTAAACCTTTTGAGCGTACGGCATTGTAGGTCCATTTGAAAGAATCAGTCGATAATAATTCAAATGACTTATTTCCAATTAATAAACAAAATAGAGGCACCTTTTTGTTTTCTGCCGTTTCATTAATTGAGAAATACATTTTCAATCTGTCTATGTAAATAGAAAAACTGTCCTTTTCTTCATCAAACTCCTTTATTTTTCCTATTGAACAACTCATCTTTATCTTCATAAAGTTTTATCCTCGTCGCCAAATGTTATATATTAAACACGCTCAGGTATTATATTAATTAAGACGATTCAAACACATGTCATATCAATATTTTTATTGTTATTACTGTTTACATTATATTGTTTTTTTATCACTTGATTTTTATACATTAAATTAACAATCTTGATCTATAACAGTAACAAGTATATTTTAACTTTTATTGACGTGTTATCCCGAGGCAATACCGATACCTGATGATAAAGCAGAGACAGTAGCAAATGTGTTTGTTTCGCATATTATTGCAAGGCATGGAGTACCTAAACAGCTTTTAACAGACAAAGGGACGAACTTTTTATCAAAACTATTTAAGAGCGTGTGTCATTTATTCAGTATAAAAAAATTACAAACAACCGCCTACCATTTTATGGGAAATGGGTGTATTGAGCGATTTCATAGAACTTTTTCATATACAATGTCGCATTATATTAGTAAAGATCATAAAGATTGGGATTTGTGGATTCTGTACGTATTAATGGCTATAAGAAATTCGGTTTATAACTCAACGGGAGAAACACCAATCTTTTTAATGTATGGTCGGGAGTTTGAGATACCACTTGAAGATCATATAGAACCGTTAGATAAAAAGACTGATACAGATTACAGTCAGAGTATCGAAGAAAGAATTAAAGACGCATATAAAATAGTAAAAGAACGAATTAGCAAAGCTCAAAGTAGCAATCAGGTTCAATACAATAAAAAGACCGCAGTCCGAAATTTTCAAGTTGGAGATTTAATATTTGTACATAATTAAGTAGTTAAACTGGGATTAAGTAGAAAATTTGTGAAGCCATGGATAGGTCCGTATAAAATTAATAAACAAACTAGTCCGGTAAACTTTGTGATCCAGAACGTGGACGGAGGTAAAGAAATATTAGTAAATGTAAATCGGTTGAAATTATATGTGGAACCAAATCATAGTACTCTAGAAGTAAAGAAGAGTCCAGTTCCACGCGTGATTGAAATGAAAAAGTTTGATTACGTATATACGCCGCGTCAGACCGATGATACTCAACGAGAGAGTGATAATATGATTAGCAGAGCCGTAAGTTTAGAATCATTAAATGAACCGGGCGGAGTCACCGTAAATGTAGAGGCGGACGTGCATAGTCAACCCATAATTGATAATAATACCGGGCCAAGTGAAAATACCGAAACTCCGCGAAGTAGATATTCATTACGTAGTTACGGTCGAGTTCCTGATGAACCATGGGTAGCTAAAAGTCGGATATAGATCCGCAGTGTCATTGTAATATATTTGTTCTTGTGTTAATTATGTGTGAATATGTTCAGAAGTCTAGTGTTGCTCGCGTTAATGGGCTCAATAACAGCAGAAGATTCCATGCCAGGGATGGACAAGGGACTTGTTTTTATTAAGGAGGAAGAGGTACTGCTAACCGGTGATAATTGGATCCTATCCACGGATATCAATCTAAGTGATTGTCGGCTCGTGTTGGAGGCATTCGAAGATGTTCTACGCGATATGATGAAGTTGGACGTTCGACTTGGAGAGGACATGGAACCATCTTTCAAGACTGCTTTAAATGATATAGTAAGTAGAGAGTTAGAAATTATTAGCAATGATGTAGCAAAATTGAAAGAGAAATTATATAAATTGTATAAAACAATTGCACCGTATGAGGCCTCAAAAACAAGTTCGTGCAAATTATGTTATTCACACTAGAATTCCCATTATGTAATGTATTAAAAGAATTGCATGTATAATAGTTGTATATTAGATTATAAAATTGTTAGGGCCAGTGATTCTGCAGTGGGGTTATGGTTTTAGGACTGCCCAGAGAGGCGCCCCGCAGAGGCCAATGATTGCTGTAACCACAGAAAGGACTACGGATGGAAAAGGCGAAGATCATTGCGGTTTCCAGTCGAGGACAGGTACCGAAGAGCAGCGACCCTTGCCCAGGAGCTCAGGTATTACCAATACTAAGTAGTTGGGATAATAAATTATTTGCCCTTCAGGAAGATAATTTATTTTAAGGGGATAGGGAAAGTTGTAACACGCTCGCTCTGCGGCTCCTCGTTTTAGAGGAAATTGTTTAAATAAATTAAGTAATATGCCAGCTGTAATTGCAGCTGGCGTAATAAAAGGACAATGGTTGAAAAACATAGTATTGTAAAAACAGATTTTTGTAAGGTTTTAAGATTGCTTTTCGTTGGAACAATTGAGAGCAATAAAGTAAATGGTACTACATGGGGTTAAGGAAGTAATAAATTTTAAAAGCTAATAGAAAAAGGCAGTTTTTGAGAATACAATGAGAAAGCAATCTTAAGATCACATTTCATGATTGACAGCGTCCGGCGACAATTACTTGGAGGTCTCGAAGAGTCCGTTAGAGATTTTTTTGCGTCTTCCAGCGTTGCCGCTCGGACGGGAGTCAGTTAATGAAACTAACGCTGTAGAATATTTGAAATGACCAATGAGGGTGTAAGAAACACCCCCTTATTGGGAGAAGTAGGGATAAAATTATTCGGAGTTCCTTCCACATAATTTTATCTAAGATAATTCTCTCCGCTGACTTCAAACTGAACAGGTCTGAGTGATTTTCTTGTGACAGTCTTGCGAATCTTTCTAAATTTTAATAACTAAATTGTCTTAGTGACTTTAGATATTTTGTGTTGTGCGTTGAAGCGAGTCCAGATCGAACTTAATTAATTCTACGTATTTTACTTTATTTACTATTTTTAACTGTAGAGTCTTATAATATAAACTAATAAAGTGCTTCATCCGAGGCTGACCAGTGATGAATAGTAAGTAGAATTAACATTATTACTTTGGTAGTAGTAGTGTGAGGTGTTGAATCTAGACTGATAGCATAGCAAATCTGAGGTCGCCCTAATTTTATTATATTAATTGTTAAGAGTCAAAATTGTTAGTATCGTTCACCAATGATGTCACAAGAGTAGTTAAGTACTATTAAGTTCGTTGTTAATAATTGTGTGTAAATAAATTGTTATATTGAGCAGTTCTGTTTGAATTTAGAAACCCCTAGTTATTCCTGTTGCGAATTAAGGTATTTTGGCAAATACCGTCTCATATAAATTTTGTCAGAAGACAGCCGTGTCTGTCATCATTTTCTTTTGTCTGCTTTTATCGCGGCAGACTAATAAATTCGTGATAGTGGTGGCAGCGACCTTCGTTACCCTTGATCATTAATAAGTCGTGCATTAATATAATTAGGGTCAAGTAAATTTTCTAAGCACCCCTTGATGTCAGGTATTAGATTTCGTCCTAGGCGACCATACCTGTTACATAAGCTACATGGACTGGATTCTATAATACCTTCTACACTTGAAATAGCAATATTCTTGTTTCAATGTTTTCTTTTATATAAAACATGATGAAGAATTATAAAATTCGGGCGCGGTAGCAAATATTTGTATAATTTTTTACAAAAATTAAGGCATATTTTACCTGTTTTTGAAATGGATATTTTTGTTCAAACATTCATATTTGTGCTTTAGGATCTATACTATGGATAGTCTTAAGCATTGGACATGCAAAAGTGACCAAAACGTGGTACCAATCAGATAATAAACATTCAATTTTCGGTTGTTATTTTAATGAATACGTTGTATATTCTAAGCTACATGGGGTGGATTCTAGAATACCTACCACACTTGAAATAGCAATTTTCTTTTTGCAATGTTTTCTTTTAGCTAAAATATGATGAAAAATTATAAAATTCAGGCGCGGAGGCAAATATTTATATGATTTTTTACAAAAATTAAGTCAGATTTTACCTATTCTTGATGAATACGTTGTACGTTGTAAGCTACATGGACTGCATTCTAGAATACCTACCACACTTGAAATAGCAATTTTCTTGATGCAAATGTTTTCTTTTAGCTGAAATATGATAAAGAATTATAAAATTCGGGCGCGGAAGCAAATATTTATATGATTTTTTACAAAAATAAACTCAGATTTTAGCTATTCTTGAAATGGATATTTTTGTTAAAACATTCATATTCATGCTTTAGGATCTATACTATGGATGGTTTTAAGCATTGGACATGTAAAAGTGACCATAACGTGGTACCAATCAGATATTGAACATTTTCTGGTGTCATTTTAAAGAATACGTTGTATATTGTAAGCTTGCTTTTTGGAAAGAAAAAGAAACACAAGCAAAGCGCATGAGACTTGATGCACCATCAAGTTCAGCAACAGTTTCGTTAAAAAAAACTACCTACGCTTCTTTCGAAGTAGCTTTAAAAGTAGCTCAATGTAAAAAACCCCATAGTATTGCTGAGCAGTTGATTAAACTGGCTGCAATAGCCATGGCAAGAACTGTCTGTGGAGATGAAATTGCGAAGAAGCTGGAAATGGGGCCAATTTCAAACGATACTGTGAAAAAGAGAATAGATTTAATGTCATTTGATATTTTAGAACAATTAATAACGGATCTCAAAAAAGCCATCAAATTTTCAATTCAAATCGACGAATCAGTTGATATTGAAGATTTCCCACAGCTGTTGGTGTACGTAAGATACAGAACTCCAAAAAATTTCAATAAAGAGTTCCTGCTTTGTGAAAAGCTCTCTGAAACTACAACTGGGACTGATATATTTCTTTTAATAGACAAGTTCTTTGTGGAAAACCAATTACTGTGGGACAATTGTCTCGCAGTCTGTACAGATGGAGCACCGGCAATGATACTGAGTCGCATCGGGTTTTGTGCCAAAGTCAAGGAACGAAATCCAGAGGTTGTTTTAATACACTGCTTATTACATCGAGAAAACTTGGCTACACGTGATATGCCGCCAGATCTACATCAGGTGTTAAAGGACGTAATACAAATTATAAATTTCATAAAAGCGCGCGCTATGAACTCTCGGATATTTCGACTGATGTGCGAAGAAATGGGTTCAGATCACCAGAATGTATTATACCATTCGGATATCCGCTGGCTATCCCGCGGAAAGATTCTAGCTAGAGTTCTTTCTTTGAAAACAGAAATAGAAATATTTTTGACAGATAAAAGACACGAATGTGCTGATCGCTTCAGTGACAACAAATGGATGGCTAAATTGGCATATTTGGGTGATATTTTCCACCACTTGAATCAGTTGAACACAGAAATGCAAGGTCAAAATCGCACTGTAGTAGACATTTATGAAAACATTACTGTTTTTAAAAACAAAACAAAACTTTGGCAAAATAAAATTGCTCAATGTCAATTGGCAGCGTTTCCAACATTAAACTTCTTTTTGGAAGATCTTAATCTTAATGGCAACCGTATTTTCGTGGAGACCATTCCTATTTTTTTAGAACATTTAAGAAAACTTGAAAATGAAATGGAAAGATATATTCCACAAAATGTCCATATCGTAAAATACAGTTGGGTAAGAAATCCATTTGAAGTAGATGTAATGGGCGTTGAAAACGATTCAGCTGGATTACAAGAAGAATTGCTCGAATTGCAAGGTGGTGCAGTTTTAAAAGAGAGATTTACCAGAACGAGTCTCACTCAATTTTGGGCACAATTATCTGGGAAGCCTGTTCTGAGCAATGAAGCTGAAAAAGCCCTGCTACATTTCCCAACTACTTATTTATGTGAAGCAGGATTTTCATGCCTTGCTATTATGAAGAATAAGTACAGGAATAGGTTGGATCCGCAGCATGACATGCGGTGTGCTCTTTCTATAAACATAACTCCACGTATACATGATCTTTGCTGAAAAATACAACACCAGGGTAGTCACTAATTATTTTTCTGTAATTTTTTTAACAGTTTTAATGCTTATTTGTTTGATTTAGTACCTGTCACTGGAAAATAAAAAAAAAATAGATTAGGGTCGCGTACTTCAAATATATTCGTACTTTGGGTCGCTAGCCAAAAAGATTAAGAACCACTGATCTATACTATGGATGGTTTTAAGCATTAGACATGCAAAAGTGACCAAAACGTGGTAAAAATCAGATAATAAACATTCAATTTTCGGGTGTCATTTTTAAGAATACGTTGTATATTATAAGATGCATGGGCTGGATTCTAGAATACCTACCACACTTGAAATAGCAATTTTCTTGTTGCAATGTTTTCTTTTAGTTAAAATATGATGAAAAATTATAAAATTCGGGCGCGGAAGCAAATATTTATATGATTTTTTACAAAAATAAAGTCAGATTTTACCTTTTCTTGATGAACACGTTGTATATTGTAAGCTACATGGGCTGGATTCTAGAATATCTACCACACTTGAAATAGCAATTTTCTTGTTGCAATGTTTTTTTTAGCTTAAATATAATGAAGAATTATAGAATTCTGGCGCGGAAGCATATTTTTATATGATTTTTTACAAAAATAAAGTCAGTTTTTACCTATTCTTGAAATAGATATTTTTGTTAAAACATTCATATTCATGCTTTAGGATCTATACTATGGATGGTTTTAAGCATTGGACATGCAAAAGGGACCAAAATGTGATACCAATCAGATAATAAACATTTAATTTTCGGGTGTCATTTTAGTGAATACGTTATATATTGTAAGAAACATAGGCTGGATTCTAGAATACCTACCACACTTGAAATAGCAATTTTCTTGTTGCAATGTTTTCTTTTATCAAAAATATGATGAAGAATTATAAAATTCGGGCGCGGAAGCAAATATTTATAAGATTTTTTATAAAAATAAAGTCAGATTTTACCTTTTCTTGATGAACACGTTGTATATTGTAAGCTACATGGGCTGGATTCTAGAATATCTACCACACTTGAAATAGCAATTTTCTTGTTGCAATGTTTTCTCTGTGCTAAAATATGATAAAGAATTATAAAATTCGGGTGCGGAAGCAAATATTTATATAATTTTTTACAAAAATAAAGTCAGTTTTTACCTACTCTTGAAATAGATATTTTTGTTAAAACATTCATATTCATGCTTTAGGATCTATACTATGGATGGTTTTAAGCATTGGACATGCAAAAGGGACCAAAATGTGGTACCAATCAGATAATAAACATTTAATTTTCGGGTGTCATTTTAGTGAATACGTTATATATTGTAAGAAACATGGGCTGGATTCTAGAATACCTACCACACTTGAAATAGCAATTTTCTTGTTGCAATGTTTTCTTTTATCAAAAATATGATGAAGAATTATAAAATTCGGGCGCGGAAGCAAATATTTGTAAGATTTTTTATAAAAATTAAGTCAGATTTTACCTATTCTTGATAAATACGTTGTATATTGTAAGCTACATGGGCTGGATTCTAGAATACCTACCACACTTGAAACAGCAATTTTCTTGTTGCAATGTTTTCTTTTAGCTAAAATATGATGAAGAATTATAAAATTCGGGCGCGGAAGCAAATTTTTATATGATCCTTTACAAAAAAAAGTCAGATTTTACCTATTCTTGATAAATACGTTGTATATTGTAAGCTACATGGGCTGGATCCTAGAATACCTATCACACTTGAAATAGCAATTTTCTTGTTGCAATGTTTTCTTTAACTAAAATATGATGAAGAATTATAAAATTTGGGCGCGGAAGCAAATATTTATATGATTATTTACAAAACTTAAGTCAGATTTTACCTATTTTTAATGAATACGTTGTATATTGTAAGCTACATGGGCTGGATTCTAGTATACCTACCACACTTGAAATAGGAATTTTCTTGTTGCAATGTTTCCTTTTAGCTAAGATATGAAGAAAAATTATAAAATTTGGGCACGGAAGCAAATATTTACATGATTTTTTACAAAAATAAAGTCAGATTTTACCTACTCTTGAAATGGATATTATTGTTAAAACATTCATATTCATGCTTTAGGTGCTATACTATGGATAATTTTAGCATTGGACATGCAAAAGTGACCAAAACGTGGTACCAAACAGATAATAAACTTTTAATTTTCCAGTGTCATTTTAATGAATACGTTGTATATTGTAAGCTACATGGGCTTGATTCTAGGATAACTACCACACCTGAAATAGCAATTTTCTTGTTGCAATATTTTCTTTTAGCTAAAATATGATGAAGAATTATAAAATTCGGGCGCGGAAGTAAATGTTTATATGATTTTTAACAAAAATAAAGTCAGATTTTACCTATTCTTGAAATGGATATTTTTGTTAAAACATTCATATTAATGCTTTAGGATCTATACTATGGATGGTTTTAAGCATTGGACTTGCAAAAGTAACCAAAACGTGGTAACAATCAGAACAAAAACTTTTAATTTTCGGGTGTCATTTTAGTGAATACCTTATATATTTTAAGATACATGGGCTGGATTCTAGAATACCTACCACACTTTAAAAAGCAATTTTCTTGTATCAATGTTTTCTTTTAGCTAAAATATGATAAAGAATTATAAAATTCGGGCGCGGAAGCAAATATTTATATGATTTTTTACAAAAATAAAGTGAGAGTTTACCTATTCTTGAAATGGATATTTCTTTTAAAACATTCATATTCATGATTTAGGATCTATACTATGGATGGTTTTAAGCATTGGACAAGCAAAAGTGACCAAAACGTGGTACCAATCAGATTAAAAACATTCAATTTTCGGGTGTCATTTTAATGAATACGTTTTATATTGTAAGCTACATTGGCCGGATTCTAGAATACAAACCACACTTAAAATAGCAATTTTCTTGTTGCAATGTTTTCTTTTAGCTAAAATATGATGAAGAATTATAGAATTCGGGCGCGGAAGCAAATTTTTATATGATAATTTACAAAAATAAAGTCAGTTTTTACCTATTCTTGAAATAGATATTTTTGTTAAAACATTCATATTCATGCTTTAGGATCTATACTATGGATGGTTGTAAGCATTGGACATGCAAAAGTGACCAAAATTTGGTACCAATCAGATAATAAACATTTAATTTTCGGGTGTCATTTTAGTGAATACGTTATTTATTGTAAGATACATGGGCTGGATTCTAGAATACCTACCACATTTGAAATAGCAATATTCTTGTTGCAATGTTTTCTTTTAGCTAAAATATGATAAAGAATCATAAAATTCGGGCACGGATGCAAATATTTATATGATTTTTTACAAAAATAAAGTCAGATTTTACCTTTTTATGATGAATTCGTTGTATATTGTAAGCTACATTGGCTGGATTCTAGATTACCTACCACACTTGAAATAGCAATTTTCTTGTTGCAATGTTTTCTTTTAGCTAAAATATGATAAAGAATCATAAAATTCTGGTGCGGATGCATTTATTTATATAATTTTGTACAAAAATAAAGTCAGATTTTACCTTTTCATGATGAATTCGTTGTATATTGTAAGCTACATTGGCTGGATTCTAGATTACCTACCACACTTGAAATAGCAATTTTCTTGTTGCATTGTTTTCTTTTAGCTAAAATATTATAAAGAATCATAAAATTCGGGCGCGGAAGCAAATATTTTTATGATTTTTTACAAAAATAATGTCAGATTTTACCTATTCTTGATGAATACGTTGTATATTGTAAGCTACATGGGCAGGATTCTAGAATATCTACCACACTTGAAATAGCAATTTTCTTGTTGCAATGTTTTCTTTTTGCTAAAATATGATAAAGAATTTTAAAATTCGGGCGCGAAAGCAAATATTTATATGATTTTTTACAAAAATAAAGTCAGATTTTACCTAACCTTGAAATGGATATTTTTGTTAAAACATTCATATTCATGCTTTAAAATCTATGCTGTGGATAATTATAGCATTGAACATGCAAAAGTTACCAAAAAGTGATACCAATCAGATAATAAACATTCAATTTTCGGGTGTCATTTTAATGAATACGTTGTATATTGTAGGCTACATGGGCTGGATACTAGAATACCTACTACATTTGAAATAGCAATTTTCTTGTTGCAATGTTTTCTTTTAGCTAAAATGTAATGAAGAATTATAAAATTCGGGCGCGGAAGCAAATATTTATCTCATTTTTTACAAAAATTAAGTCAGATTTTACCTATTCTTGAAATGGATATTTTTGTTAAAACATTTATATTCATGCATTAGGATCTATACTAATTATGGTTTTAAGCATTGGACATGCAAAAGTGACCATAAGGTTGTACCAATCAGATAATAAACAAACAATTTTCGGGTGTCATTTTAATGAATACGTTTTTTATTGTAAGCTACATGGGCTGGATCCAAGAATACTTACCACACTTGAAATAGCAATTTTCTTGTTGCAATGTTTTCTTTAATCTATAATATGATAAATAAGAATAAAATTTGGGCGCGGAAGCAATTATTTATATGATATTTTACAAAAATAAAGTAGATTTACCTATTCTTGATGAATACGTTGTATATTGTAAGATACATGTGCTGGATTCTAGAATACCTACCACACTTGAAATAGCAATTTTCTTGTTGCAATGTTTTCTTTTGGCTAAAATATGATAAAGAATTATAAAACTCGAGCGCGAAAGCAAATATTTATATGATATTTTATAAAAATAAAGTCAGATTTCAACTATTCTTGTAATGGATATTTTGTTAAAACATTCATATTCATGTTTTAGGATCTATACTATAGATTGTTTTAAGCATTAGACATGCAAAATTGACCAAAACGTGGTACCAATTAGATCATAAACAAACAATTTTCGGGTGTCATTTTAAAGAATACGATGTATATTGTAAGCTACATGGGCTGGATTCTAGAATACCTACCACACTTGAAATAGCAATTTTCTTGTTGCTATGTTTTCTTTTAGCTAAAATATGATAAAGAATTATAATATTCGGGCCGAAAGCAAATATTTATCTAATTTTTTACAAAAAAAATTTATATTTTACCTATTCTTGAAATGGATATTTTTGTTAAATCATTCATATTCTTGCTTTAGAGTCTATACTATGGATCATTTTAGCATTGGTCATGCAAAAGTGACCAAAACGTGGTATCAATGAGATAATAAACATTCAATTTTTGGGTGTCATTTTACTGAATACGTTGTATATTGTAAGCTACATGGGCTGGATTCTAGTATACCTACAACACTTGAAATAGTAATTTTCTTGTTACAATGTTTTCTTTTAGCTAAAATATGATGAAGAATTATAAAATTCGGGCGCGAAAGCAAATATTTATATGATTTTTTACAAAAATAACGTCAGATTTTACCTATTCTTGATGAATACGTTGTATATTGTAAGCTACATGGGCTGGATTCTAGAATACCTACCACACTTGAAATAGCAATTGTCTTTTTGCAATGTTTTATTTTAGCTAAAATGTGATAAAGAATTATTATATTTGGGCGCGGAAGCAAATATTTATATGATTTTTTACAAAAATAAAGTCAGATTTTACGTATTCTTGAATGGATATTTTTGTTAATACATTCATATTCATGCTTTAGGATCTATACTATGGATGGTTTTATGCAGTAGACATGCAAAAGTGACCAAAACGTTGTACCAATCAGATAATAAACAAACATTTTTCTTGTGTCATTGTAAAGAATACGTTGTATATTGTAACGTACATGGGCTGGATTCTAGAATACCTACCACACTTGAAATAGCAATTGTCCTGTTGCAATGATTTCTTTTAGCTAAAATATGAAGAAGAATTATAAAATATAGGCGCGGAAGCAAAAATTGGTATGTTTTTTTACAAAAATTAAGTCAGATTTTACCTATTCTTGATGAGTACGTTGTATATTGTAAGCTACATGGGCTGGATTATAGAATACCTACCACACTTGAAATAGCAATTTGCTTGTGGCAATGTTTCTTTTTAGCTAAAATATGATGAAGAATTATAAAATTCGGGCGCGGAAGCAAATATTTATGTAATTTTTTACAAAAATAAATTTAGATTTTACCTATTCTTGAAATGGTTATTTTTGTTAAAACATTCATATTCATGCTTGAGGGTCTATACTATGGATCATTTAGCATTGGACGTGTAAAAGTGACCAAAACGTGGTACCAATCAAATAATAAATATTCAATTTTCAGGTGTCATTTTAATGAATAAGTTGTATATTGTAAGCTACATGGGCTGGATTCTTGAATACCTACTACACTTGAAATAGCAATTTTCTTGTTGCAAAGTTGTCTTTTAGCTAAAATATGATAAAGAATCATAAAATACGGGCGCGGATACAAGTATTTATATGATTTTTTACAAAAATTAAGTGAGTTTTTACCTTTTCATGATGAATACGTTGTATATTGTAAGCTACATTGGCTGGATTCTAGAATACCTACCACACTTGAAATAGCAATTTTCTTGTTACAATGTTGTCTTTTAGCTAAAATATGATGAAGAATTATAAAAATCGGGCGCGAAAGCAAATATTTATATGATTTTTTACAAAAATTAAGTCTGATTTTACCTATTCTTAATGAATAGGTTGTATATTGTCAACTACATTGGCTAGATTGTAGAATACCTACCACACTTAAAATAGCAACTTTCTTGTTGAAATGTTTTCTTTTAGCTAAAATATGATGATAAATTATAAAATTCGGGGGCGGAAGTAAATATTTATATGAACTTTTACAAAAATAAACTCAGATTTTACCTATTCTTGAAATGGATATTTATGTTAAAACATTCATATTCATGCTTTAGGATCTATACTATGGATGGTTTTAAGTATTGGACATGCAAAAGTGACCAAAACGTGGTACCAATCAGATAATTTATATTCAATTTTCGGGTGTCATTTTAATAAATGCGTTGTAAATTGTAAGCTACAAGGGCTGGATTCTAGAATATCTACTAAACTTGAAATAGCAATTTTCTTATTGCAATGCTTTCTTTTAGTTAAAATATGATAAAGAATCATAAAATTCGGGCGCGGATGCAAATATTTATATGATTTCCTACAAAAATAATTTTACATTTTACCTATTCTTGATGAATACGTTGTATATTGTAAGCTACATGGGCTGGATTCTAGAATACCTACCACACTTGAAATAGCAATTTTCTTATTGCAATGTTTTCTTTTTGTTAAAATATGATAAAGATTTATAAAATTCGGTCGCGGAAGCAAATATTTATATGATTTTTTACAAAAATTAAGTCAGATTTTACCTTTTCTTGATGAATACGTTGTATATTGTAAGCTAAATAGGCTGGATTCTAGAATACCTACCAGACATAAAATAGCAATTTTCTTGTTGCAATGATTTCTTTTAGCTAATATATGATAAAGAGTAATAAAATTCGGGCGCGAAAGCAAATATTTAGTGATTTTTTACAAAAATTAAGTCAGATTTTACCTTTTTTTGATGAATACGTTGTATATTGTAAGCTACACGGGCTGGATTCTTGAATACCTAGCACACTTAAAATAGCAATTTTCTTGTTGCAATGTTTTCTTTTAGCTAAAATATGCTGAATAATTTGAAAATTCGGGCGCGGAAGCAAAAATTTATATGATTTTTTACAAAAATAAAGTCAGATTTTACCTATTCTTGATGAATTCTAGAATACCTACCACACTTGAAATAGCAATTTTCTTGATGCAATGTTCTCTTTTAGCTAAAATATGATAAAAAATTATTAAATTCGGGCGCGGAAGCAAATATTTATATAATTTTTTACAAAAATAAAGTCAGATTTGACCTATTTTTGATGAATACGTTGTATATTGTAAGCTACATGGGCTGGATTCTAGAATACCTACCACACTTGAAATAGCAATTTTCTTGTTGCGATGTTTTCTTTTAGTTGAAATATGATGAAAAATCATAAAATATATATATGCGGAAGCAAATATTTATATGATTTTTTTACAAAAATTAAGTCAGATTTTAACTATTCTTAAAATGGATATTTTTGTTAAAACATTCATAAATATGCTGTGACGTCGTTACGTCATCAGTCCCTATCGTTCTCGAAAACGTGTGACGGACTACGGCGTTACCTTCGCGTCACACAATGTAAAATACGTCGTCACAGCCTACAAAACAATAACTCGTGCAAAAGCACCATAATTAGTCGACAGGCACGGTATAATAAAATATACAAACGCTGTCGCACTATTCGTTGCCAAATCTCGGGCGCCACTCTACGTAACGGTAGAGACGTCTAACTCGCAGGCTTCCAGTGACGACGGCCACGGATATCTCAATGGAGAAAAATGTCCAAGGTTCGGGTTCCAACATTAATTGTGGTCGCTCGCTTGAACACAATATCACGGAACGACTTTCCAAAAAAAAGACAGTAAAAGACGTAAATAAAAGCATAAATAAATTTCTAATAAAAATCGGTTATTCTTACAACCTGCGTTGCTCGCTCACCCACGTGCACGTGATGCGAGGGTGAGGTAAAAACGAACGCAAAACCAAATTCAGCAGAACTATCCTTGATTAGTCCTGGCGGTGGCTGATGGACAAGCCGAATCCTGTTCCGCGACCCACGAAGCAAAATGACGGATTCGAGGATTCTTTCCACGCCGAAATTCATCCAAAATTATCTCGATAGTGGTAGCGCAATCACTAGTTCTTTTTCGCCCCTAGTAATCGGAATTCACAAACTATCGCAACTTTCGCACAACTCGTGCACGGGATGAAAATGAACGATTTTCTCACACACACGTTTTGCTCACATAAAGATGTGAAAAACGGCAAAACATTATTCCAATTTTCCTATAAATACTTCACTTCCACTTACCTTACGTTCACTAGTGGAAGGATAGGAAAACAACTGAAAATAATTCAAATAAAAAATTCTGCTTCACAACTCTTATTTGTTACGTCTTTATTTGGCCAAAAACTTACTCAAAAAAGCCCTGAGTCAGTCAACGACCGCGCTTTTATCAAAATTTTCACCCCTTCCCCTCGTACTCATCATCAGAGGTGAACATAGTCACAAAACAATTACAATTTATATAAAAATAAATATAAATAAATAACATTTAAATACAATACAAACAATAATAAAAAACAATACACTTACTATTGCCTTAAGTCACTAAACGAGTTAATTTCGCCGCATGAAATTAACTGAACGAGTAACTTGACTACAACCCAAACACATGTTCGATGGTTATGTTTTTCATAACTCCACTTTCACAAAAACCACTGCGATGTGTTTGACACTACACTACGTAGAACATTATCTTACATCTTATGGTGTTCGAATCAAGAAAATCAGAGTAATGGTTTGCAGAACAACTTCACAAAAACACGATGTAAACAAATAAAACTCCATGTTGATCCGCCATTACTAGACATGCGCGCGCTGGCCTTGCGCGGTTGCTTGACTCGAATGCAAAATCTATGCAATAGATTTAAAATATTTGGAAGGTAGAGCTGCGGTAAATTAAATAACTAATTTACGTTCAAAAATACTGTTAAAATAAAACTGTATCGTGACGCTTCGTCACACATCCCCTTTTCTTCACAAAAAAAACAGTAAAAAAAATGCGTCTACCTTCCCACGCAAAACCGTAAAAAAACTCAAAAAAAAAAAAAACGGTTATACTTCATCGGTCTTCCTCTTGTCCGCCTGGTGAGCCGTCAGCGCCTGAGCGAGAGTAGTCGACAAATCCGCTCCGGAATTCGTAATCGTCGCCCAGCGTAGGAAAGTGTATCCGGACGCGAACTTTTCCGCTGGTGCAGTGGCACCAGGTCCTACGCGTTCTCCGGTATCCAGTCGGTGATGTCGTCCAGTTACTCACGATGGTGACTTCGACGAGTTTGCCGTAGGTGGTCCTGCATAACGAACAGCGGTGCGTGTCGCCACTTCTGCAGCAGTGTTGACGGCACCTACTGTCGCTGCGTTACTCCCGGCGCCCTCGTCTCTCGACGTTCCATTCTTTGAATCTCTGGGTCGCGTTCCCAGTTACAGACTGGCTGGCACTATTCCTACAGTCCATTACTATGAAACACACAAAAATTTAATCAACTTTTGCCATCAGTTTCGATCACGTTGGCTGTATACTTACGCTCTGGTTTTACAAACAAACCGTAACAAAAAAATAAAAAGAAATAAAACCAGGTTACGATATACAGCGTATGGACTCAATGTACACCGATACGGACCGTCTTTGGCAGTTCGTCGGGTGTAAAACTCACCAACCATGGTACACAAACACAGACCGACAAACACAATGGGACGTTAAAACGTGTGTTTGTTTGATACCATTTGCGGACTCTAAAAAAAAAGAAGTTATCACTAGATGAGCTTCATTACTACCAATCCTCTTCAACGAGCCAAACTTCCTCCATCTGAGGTTGCCGAACTGTCTACAGATGACTAACTTCTGGATCTTATTCGCCCCAGCAGCTAGAACGCTCTTCGTCGTGCTCGATATCCCGACTAACTCAAGGCACCAGTCGAGCCACGCAAGAGGTATCCAGCTAGCTGCTGTCCGGGGAAATGGCCCTAAAAAAAAAAACTCGACACACCTGTGTCCCATGGCTCCCATGATCCTCGGCATCACTCTCGCTACAGTAGTCCTGTGGCCCTTCCCCGTGCTCGACATCCAGACGAACCCAATGCGTCGTCGAGCCACGCGAGGAAGCCCTTGGCCACCTACTGTACGGGGTAACGGCCCGACACAACCCGTGTCCCATGGCCCCCATGATCCTCGGCATCACTTTCGCTACAGCAGCTCCGATCCCCACCACTCCAGTGGGGTAGCTGCTGTACGGGGTTACGGCCCTACAAAAAAAATACCTCGACACTACCTGTGTCCCACGGCCTCCTGATCCTTGTCATCTGTATTCTACCGGTAATCCCTAGCCCTGGCTCGTGCCAGTAACAGCTAGTATAACTACGCTCGTACTGACGATGTCTCGAGACATATCTGGCCAGTAGAACAGTAGCCATTACCCTGACTATGGTCTTTGCGATACCCAAATGGTCAGCTTCTGTATAAGCTGGACTGGCACTCATCACCTCTTCCTGCATGACCGATGGAACGTACTGCTTCCATGTACGATGCTCCGTTTTTTTTTTCAGTAAGTTTTTAATTCAATCTCGACTGGTTGGAACACCCACGTCCCTGCTCGGGCGCCAAAAATTATGTGACGTCGTTACGTCATCAGTCCATATCGTTCTCGAAAACGTGTGACGGACTACGGCGTTACCTTCGCGTCACACAATGTAAAATACGTCGTCATAGCCTAAAAAACAATAACTCGTGCAAAAGCACCATAATTAGTCGACAGGCACGGTATAATAAAATATACAAACGCTGTCGCACTATTCGTTGCCAAATCTCGGGCGCCACTCTACGTAACGGTAGAGACGTCTAACTCGCAGGCTTCCAGTGACGACGGCCACGGATATCTCAATGGAGAAAAATGTCCAAGGTTCGGGTTCCAACATTAATTGTGGTCGCTCGCTTGAACATAATATCACGGAACGACTTTCCAAAAAAAAGACAGTAAAAGACGTAAATAAAAGCATAAATAAATTTCTAATAAAAATCGGTTATTCTTACAACCTGCGTTGCTCGCTCACCCACGTGCACGTGATGCGAGGGTGAAGTAAAAACGAACGCAAAACCAAATTCAGCAGAACTATCCTTGATTAGTCCTGGCGGTGGCTGATGGACAAGCCGAATCCTGTTCCGCGACCCACGAAGCAAAATGACGGATTCGAGGATTCTTTCCACGCCGAAATTCATCCAAAATTATCTCGATAGTGGTAGCGCAATCACTAGTTCTTCTTCGCCCCTAGTAATCGGAATTCACAAACTATCGCAACTTTCGCACAACTCGTGCACGGGATGAAAATGAACGATTTTCTCACACACACATTTTGCTCACATAAAGATGTGAAAAACGGCAAAACATTATTCCAATTTTCCTATAAATACTTCACTTCCACTTACCTTACGTTCACTAGTGGAAGGATAGGAAAACAACTGAAAATAATTCAAATAAAAAACTCTGCTTCACAACTCTTATTTGTTACGTCTTTATTTGGCCAAACACTTACTCAAAAAAGCCCTGAGTCAGTCAACGACCGCGCTTTTATCAAAATGTTCACCCCTTCCCCTCGTACTCATCATCAGAGGTGTACATAGTCACAAAACAATTACAATTTATATAAAAATAAATATAAATAAATAACATTTAAATACAATACAAACAATAATAAAAAACAATACACTTACTATTGCCTTAAGTTACTAAACGAGTTAATTTCGCCGCATGAATTTAACTGAACGAGTATCTTGACTACAACCCAAACACATGTTCGATGGTTATGTTTTTCATAACTCCACTATCACAAAAACCACTGCGATGTGTTTGACACTACACTACGTAGAACATTATCTTGCATCTTATGGTGTTCGAATCAAGAAAATCAGAGTAATGGTTTGCAGAACAACTTCACAAAAACACGATGTAAACAAATAAAACTCCATGTTGATCCGCCATTACAGACATGCGCGCGCTGGCCTTGCGCGGTTGCTTGACTCGAATGCAAAATCTATGCAATAGATTTAAAATATTTGGAAGGTAGAGCTGCGGTAAATTAAATAACTAATTTACGTTCAAAAATACTGTTAAAATAAAACTGTATCGTGACGCTTCGTCACAATGCTTTTGGATCTATACTATGGATAAAATATGATGAAAAATTATAAAATTCGGGCGCGGAAGCAAATATTTATATGATTTGTTTAAAAAAATAAAGTCAGATTTGACCTATTTTTGATGAATACGTTGTATATTGTAAGCTACATGGGCTAGGTTCTAGAATACCTACCACACTTGAAATAGCAATTTTCTTGTTGCAATGTTTTCGTTTAGCTAAAATATGATGAAAAATCATAAAATTCGGGCGCGGAAGCAATTATATATATGATTTTTTATAAAAATAAAGTCAGATTTTACCTATTTTTAAAATAGATATTTTTGTTAAAACATTCATAAACATGCTTTTGGACCTATACTATGGATAAAATATGATGAAAAATTATAAAATTCGGGCGCGGAAGCAATTATTTATATAATTTTTTACAAAAATAAAGTCAGATATTACCTATTTTTGATGAATACGTTGTATATTGTAAGCTTCACTGGCTAGATTCTAGAATACCTACCACACTTGAAATAGCAATTTTCTTGTTGCAATGTTTTCTTTTAGCTAAAATATGATAAAAAATTATAAAATTCGGGCGCGGAAGCAAATATTTATATGATTTTTTACAAAAATAAAGTCAGATTTGACCTATTCTTAAAATGGATATTTTTTTAAAACATTAATAAACATGCTTTTGGACCTATACTATGGATAAAATATGATGACAAATTATAAAATACGAGCGCGAAAGCAAATATTTATATGATTTTTTACAAAAATAAAGTCAGATTTTACCTATTCTTGATGAATACGTTGTATATTGTAAGCTACATGGGCTGGATTCCAGAATACCTACCACACTGGAAATAGCAATTTTCTTGTTGCAATGTTTTTTTTTAGCTAAAATATGATAAAAAATTATAAAATTCGGGCGCGGAAGCAAATATTTATATGATTTTTTACAAAAATAAAGTCAGATTTTACCTATTTTTGAAATGGATATTTTTGTTAAAACATTCATAAACATGCTTTTGGACCTATACTATGGATAAAATATTATGAAAGATTATAAAATTCGGGCGCGGAAGCTAATATTTATATGATTTTTTCAAAAATAAAGTCAGATTTTACCTATTTTTAATGAATACATTGTATATTGTAAGCTACATGGGCTGGATTCTAGAATACCTACCACACTTGAAATAGCAATTATCTTGTTGCAATGTTTTCTTTTAGATAAAATATGATAAAAATTTATAAAATTCGGGCGCGGAAGCAAATATTTATATGATTTTTTACAAAAATAAAGTCAGATTTTAGCTATTCTTGAAATGGATATTTTTGTTAAAACATTCATAAACATGCTTTTGGACCTATACTATAGATAAAATATGATGAAAAATCATAAAATTCGGGCGCGGAAGCAATTATATATATGATTTTTTGTAAAAATAAAGTCAGATTTTACCTATTTGAAAAATAGATATTTTTGTTAAAACATTCATAAACATGCTTTTGGACCTATACTATGGATAAAATATAATGAAAAATTATAAAATTCGGGCGCGGAAGCAAATATTTATATAATTTTTTACAAAAATAAAGTCAGATTTGACCTACATTTCATGAATACGTTATATATTGTAAGCTACATGGGCTGGATTCCGGAATACCTACCACACTTGAAATAGCAATTTTCTTGTAGCAATGTTTTTTTTTAGCTAAAATATGATGAAAGATTATAAAATTCGGGCGCGGAAGCTAATATTTATATGATTTTTTTCAAAAATAAAGTCAGATTTTACCTATTTTTAATGAATACATTGTATATTGTAAGCTGCATGGGCTGGATTCCAGAATACCTACTACATTTGAAATAGCAATTTTCTTGTTGCGATGTTTTCTATTAGTTGAAATATGATGAAAAATTATAAAATTCGGGCGCGGAAGCAAATATTTATATAATTTTTTACAAAAATAAAGTCAGATTTGACCTATATTTGATGAATACGTTGTATATTGTAAGCTGCATGGGCTGGATTCCAGAATACCTACTACACTTGAAATAGCAATTTTCTTGTTGCGATGTTTTCTTTTAGTTGAAATATGATGAAAAATTATAAAATTCGGGCGCGGAAGCAAATATTTATATGATTTTTTACAAAAATAAAGTCAGATTTCCCTATTTTTGAAATAGATATTTTTGTTAAAACATTCATAAACATGCTTTTGGACCTATACTATGGATAAAATATGATGAAAAATTATAAAATTCGGGCGCGGAAGCAAATATTTATATGATTTTTTACAAAAATAAAGTCAGATTTTACCTATTTTTGATGAATACGTTTTATATTGCAAGCTTCATTGGCTTGATTTTAGAATACCTACCACACTTGAAATAGCAATTTTCTTGTTGCAATGTTCTCTTTTAGCTAAATTATGATAAAAAATTATAAAATTCGGGCGCGGAATCAAATATTTATATGATTTTTTACAAAAATAAAGTCAGATTTTACCTATTCTTGATGAAAACTTTGTATATTGTAAGCTACATGGGCTGGATTCCAGAATACCTACCACACTGGAAATAGCAATTTTCTTGTTGCAATGTTTTTTTTTTAGTTAAAATATGATAAAAAATTATATAATTCGGGCGCGGAAGCAAATATTTATATGATTTTTTACAAAAATAAAGTCAGATTTTACCTATTTTTGAAATGGATATTTTTGTTAAAACATTCATAAACATGCTTTTGGACCTATACTATGGATAAAATATTATGAAAAATTATAAAATTCGGGCGCGGAAGCTAATATTTATATGATTTTTTTCAAAAATAAAGTCAGATTTTACCTATTTTTAATGAATACATTGTATATTGTAAGCTACATGGGCTGGATTTTAGAATACCTACCACACTTGAAATAGCAATTTTCTTGTTGCAATGTTTTCTTTTAGATAAAATATGATCAAAATTTATAAAATTCGGGCGCGGAAGCAAATATTTATATGATTTTTTACAAAAATAAAGTCAGATTTTAGCTATTCTTGAAATGGATATTTTTGTTAAAACATTCATAAACATGCTTTTGGATCTATACTATAGATAAAATATGATGAAAAATTATAAAATTCGGGCGCGGAAGCAATTATTTATATAATTTTTTACAAAAATAAAGTCAGATATTACCTATTTTTGATGAATACGTTGTATATTGTAAGCTTCACTGGCTAGATTCTAGAATACCTACCACACTTGAAATAGCAATTTTCTTGTTGCAATGTTTTCTTTTAGCTAAAATATGATAAAAAATTATAAAATTCGGGCGCGGAAGCAAATATTTATATGATTTTTTACAAAAATAAAGTCAGATTTGACCTATTCTTAAAATGGATATTTTTTTTAAAACATTAATAAACATGCTTTTGGACCTATACTATGGATAAAATATGATGACAAATTATAAAATACGAGCGCGAAAGCAAATATTTATATGATTTTTTACAAAAATAAAGTCAGATTTTACCTATTCTTGATGAATACGTTGTATATTGTAAGCTACATGGGCTGGATTCCAGAATACCTACCACACTGGAAATAGCAATTTTCTTGTTGCAAATGTTTTTTTTTAGCTAAAATATGATAAAAAATTATAAAATTCGGACGCGGAAGCAAATATTTATATGATTTTTTACAAAATAAAGTCAGATTTTACCTATTTTTGAAATGGATATTTTTGTTAAAACATTCATAAACATGCTTTTGGACCTATACTATGGGTAAAATATTATGAAAGATTATAAAATTCGGGGCGCAGAAGCTAATATTTATATGATTTTTTTCAAAAATAAAGTCAGATTTTACCTATTTTTAATGAATACATTGTATATTGTAAGCTACATGGGCTGGATTCTAGAATACCTACCACACTTGAAATAGCAATTATCTTGTTGCAATGTTTTCTTTTAGATAAAATATGATAAAAATTTATAAAATTCGGCGCGGAAGCAAATATTTATATGATTTTTTATAAAAATAAAGTCAGATTTTAGCTATTCTTGAAATGGATATTTTTGTTAAAACATTCATAAACATGCTTTTGGACCTATACTATAGATAAAATATGATGAAAAATCATAAAATTCGGGCGCGGAAGCAATTATATATATGATTTTTTGTAAAAATAAAGTCAGATTTTACCTATTTTTAAAATAGATATTTTTGTTAAAACATTCATAAACATGCTTTTGGACCTATACTATGGATAAAATATAATGAAAAATTATAAAATTCGGGCGCGGAAGCAAATATTTATATAATTTTTTACAAAAATAAAGTCAGATTTGACCTATATTTGATGAATACGTTGTATATTGTAAGCTGCATGGGCTGGAATCCAGAATACCTACTACACTTGAAATAGCAATTTTCTTGTTGCGATGTTTTCTTTTAGTTGAAATATGATGAAAAATTATAAAATTCGGGCGCGGAAGCAAATATTTATATGATTTTTTTACAAAAATAAAGTCAGATTTCCCTATTTTTGAAATAGATATTTTTGTTAAAACATTTATAAACATGCTTTTGGACCTATACTATGGATAAAATATGATGAAAAATTATAAAATTCGGGCGCGGAAGCAAATATTTATATGATTTTTTACAAAAATAAAGTCAGATTTTAGCTATTCTTGAAATGGATATATTTGTTAAAACATTCATAAACATGCTTTTGGATCTATACTATAGATAAAATATGATAAAAAATTATACAATTCGGGCGCGGAAGCAAATATTTATATAATTTTTTACAAAAATAAAGTCAGATTTTACCTATTTTTGATGAATATGTTGTATATTGTAAGCTTCATTGGCTGGATTCTAGAATACCTACCACACTTGAAATAGCAATTTTCTTGATGCAATGATTTCTTTTACCTAAATTATGATGAAAAATCATAAAATTCGGGCGCGGAAGCAAATATTTATATGATTTTTTACAAAAATAAAGTCAGATTTTACCTATTTTTGATGAATATATTGTATATTGGAAGCTTCATTGGCTGGATTCTAGAATACCTACAACTCTTGAAATACCAATTTTCTTGATGCAATGTTTTCTTTTACCTAAATGATGATGAAAAATCATAAAATTCGGGCGCGGAAGCAATTATATATATGATTTTTTGTAAAAATAAAGTCAGATTTTACCTATTTTTAAAATACATATTTTTGTTAAAACATTTATAAACATGCTTTTGGACCTATACTATGGATAAAATATAATGAAAAGTTATAAAATTCGGGCGCGGAAGCAAATATTTATATAATTATTTACAAAAATAAAGTCAGATTTGACCTATATTTCATGAATACGTTATATATTGTAAGCTACATGGGCTGGATTCCGGAATACCTACCACACTTGAAATAGCAATTTTCTTGTAGCAATGTTTTCTTTTAGCTAAAATATGATGAAAAATTATAAAATTCGGGCGCGGAAGCATATATTTATATGATTTTTTACAAAAATAAATTCAGATTTTACCTATTTTCGAAATGGATATTTTTGTTAAAACAATCATAAACATGCTTTTGGACCTATACTATGGATAAAATATGATGAAAAATTATAAAATTCGGGCGCGGAAGAAAATATTTATATGATTTTTTTCAAAAATAAAGTCAGATTTTACCTATTTTTAATGAATACGTTATATATTGTAAGCTACATGGGCTGGATTCCAGAATACCTACCACACTTGAAATAGCAATTTTCTTGTTGCAATGTTTTCTTTAACTAAAATATGATGAAAAATCATAAAATTCGGGCGCGGAAGCAAATATATATATAATTTTTTACAAAAATAAAGTCAGATTTGACCTATATTTGATGAATACGTTGTATATTGTAAGCTACAAGGGCTGGATTCTAGAATACCTACTACACTTGAAATAGAAATTTTCTTGTTGCGATGTTTTCTTTTAGTTGAATTATGATAAAAAATCTTAAAATTCGGGCGCGGAAGCAAATATTTATATGATTTTTTACAAAAATAAAGTCAGATTTTACCTATTATTGGAATGGGTATTTTTGTTAAAACGTTCATAAATATGCTTTTGGACCTATACTATAGATAAAAATGATGAAAAATTATAAAATTCGGGCGCGGAAAAAAATATTTATATCATTTTTTACAAAAATAAAGTCAGATTTGACCTATATTTGATGAATACGTTGTATATTGTAAGCTACATGGGCTAGATTCCAGAATACCTACCACACTTGAAATAGCAATTTTCTTGTTGCGATGTTTTCTTTTAGTTGAAATATGATGAAAAATCATAAAATTCGGGCGCGGAAGCAAATATTTTTATGATTTTTTACAAAAATAAAGTCAGATTTTACCTATTATTGAAATGAGTATTTTTGTTAAAACGTTCATAAACATGCTTTTGGACCTATACTATGGATAAAATATGAAGAAAAATTATTAAATTCGGGCGCGGAAGCAAATATTTGTATGATTTTTTACAAAAATAAAGTCAGATTTTACCTATTCTCGATGAATACGTTGTATATTGTAAGCTTCATTGGCTGGATTCCAGAATACCTACCACACTTGAAATAGCAATTTTCTTGTTGCAATGGTTTCTTTTAGCTAAATTATAATAAACAATTATAAAATTCGGGCGCGGAAGAAAATATTTATATCATTTTTTACAAAAATAAAGTCAGATTTGACCTATATTTGATGAATACGTTGTATATTGTAGGCTACATGGGCTGGATTCCAGAATACCTACCACACTTGAAATAGCAATTTTCTTGTTGCAATGTTTTCTTTTAGCTAAAATATGATGACAAATCATAAAATTCGGGCGCGGAAGCAAATATTTATATAATTTTTTACAAAAATAAAGTCAGATTAGACCTATATTTGATGAATACGTTGTATATTGTAAGCTACATGGGCTGGATTCTAGAATACCTACTACACTTGAAATAGCAATTTTCTTGTTGCGATGTTTTCTTTTAGTTGAAATATGATGAAAAATCATAAAATTCGGGCGCGGAAGCAAATATTTATATGATTTTTTACAAAAATAAAGTCAGATTTTACCTATTATTGAAATGAGTATTTTTGTTAAAACGTTCATAAACATGCTTTTGGACCTATACTATGGATAAAATATGAAGAAAAATTATTAAATTCGGGCGCGGAAGCAAATATTTGTATGATTTTTTACAAAAATAAAGTCAGATTTTACCTATTCTCGATGAATACGTTGTATATTGTACGCTTCATTGGCTGGATTCCAGAATACCTACCACACTTGAAATAGCAATTTTCTTGTTGCAATGGTTTCTTTTAGCTAAATTATAATAAACAATTATAAAATTCGGGCGCGGAAGAAAATATTTATATCATTTTTTACAAAAATAAAGTCAGATTTGACCTATATTTGATGAATACGTTGTATATTGTAAGCTACATGGGCTGGATTCCAGAATACCTACCACACTTGAAATAGCAATTTTCTTGTTGCAATGTTTTCTTTTAGCTAAAATATGATGACAAATCATAAAATTCGGGCGCGGAAGCAAATATTTATATAATTTTTTACAAAAATAAAGTCAGATTTGACCTATATTTGATGAATACGTTGTATATTGTAAGCTACATGGGCTGGATTCTAGAATACCTACTACACTTGAAATAGCAATTTTCTTGTTGCGATGTTTTCTTTTAGTTGAAATATGATGAAAAATCATAAAATTCGGGCGCGGAAGCAAATATTTATATGATTTTTTACAAAAATAAAGTCAGATTTTACCTATTATTGAAATGAGTATTTTTGTTAAAACGTTCATAAACATGCTTTTGGACCTATACTATGGATAAAATATGAAGAAAAATTATTAAATTCGGGCGCGGAAGCAAATATTTGTATGATTTTTTGCAAAAATAAAGTCAGATTTTACCTATTCTCGATGAATACGTTGTATATTGTAAGCTTCATTGGCTGGATTCCAGAATACCTACCACACTTGAAATAGCAATTTTCTTGTTGCAATGGTTTCTTTTAGCTAAATTATAATAAACAATTATAAAATTCGGGCGCGGAAGAAAATATTTATATCATTTTTTACAAAAATAAAGTCAGATTTGACCTATATTTGATGAATACGTTGTATATTGTAAGCTACATGGGCTGGATTCTAGAATACCTACTACACTTGAAATAGCAATTTTCTTGTTGCGATGTTTTCTTTTAGTTGAAATATGATGAAAAATCATAAAATTCGGGCGCGGAAGCAAATATTTATTTGATTTTTTACAAAAATAAAGTCAGATTTTACCTATTATTGAAATGGGTATTTTTGTTAAAACGTTCATAAATATGCTTTTGGACCTATACTATAGATAAAATATGATGAAAAATTATAAAATTCGGGCGCGGAAAAAAATATTTATATCATTTTTTACAAAAATAAAGTCAGATTTGACCTATATTTGATGAATACGTTGTATATTGTAAGCTACATGGGCTGGATTCCAGAATACCTACCACACTTGAAATAGCAATTTTCATAAAATTCGGGCGCGGAAGCAAATATTTATATGATTTTTTACAAAAATAAAGTCAGATTTTACCTATTATTGAAATGAGTATTTTTGTTAAAACGTTTATAAATATGCTTTTGGACCTATACTATAGATAAAATATGATGAAAAATTATAAAATTCGGGCGCGGAAAAAAATATTTATATGATTTTTTACAAAAATAAAGTCAGATTTTACCTATTTTTGATGAATACGTTGTATATTGTAAGCTACATGGATTGGATTCTAGAATACCTACCACACTTGAAATAGCAGATTTCTTGTTGCAATGTTTTCTTTTAGCTAAAATATGATAAAAAATCATAAAATTCGGGCGCGGAAGCAAATATTTATAAGATTTTTTACAAAGATATAGTCAGATTTTACCTATTTTTTAAATGAATATTTTTGTTAAAACATTCATAAACATTCTTTTGGACCTATACTATGAATAAAATATGATGAAAAATTATAAAATTCGGGCGCGGAAGCAAATATTTATATGATTTTTTACAAAAATAAAGTCAGATTTTAACTATTCTTCAAATGGATACTTTTGTTAAAACATTCATAAACATGCTTTTGGACCTACTCTATGGATAATTTTAGCATTTGACATGCAAAAGTGACCATAATTTGGTACCAATCAGATAATAAACATTTAATTTTCGGGTGTCATTTTAATGAATACGTTGTATATTGTAAGCTACATGGGCTGGATTCTAGAATACCTACCACACTTGAAATAGCAATTTTCATGTTGCAATGTTTTCTTTTAGCTAAAATATGATAGAAAATCATAAAATTCGGGCGCGGAAGGAAATATTTATATGATTTTTTACAAAAATAAAGTCATATTTTACCTATTTTTGAAACAGATATTTTTGGTAAAACATTCAAAAACATGCTTTTGGACCTATACTATGGATAAAATATGATGAAAAATTATAAAATTCGGGCGCGGAAGCAAATATTTATATAATTTTTTACAAAAATAAAGTCGGATTTTACCTATTTTTGATGAATATGTTGTATATTGTAAGCTTAATTGGCTGGATTCTAGAATACCTACCACACTTGAAATTGCAATTTTCTTGTTGCAATGTTTTCTTTTACCTAAATTATGATGAAAAATCATAAAATTCGAGCGCGGAAGCAAATATTTATATGTTTTTTTACAAAAATATAGTCAGATTTTACCTATTCTTTAAATGGATATTTTTTTTAAAACATTCATAAACATGCTTTTGGACCTAGACTATGGATAAAATATGAAAAAAAATTATAAAATTCGGGCGCGGAAGCAAATATTTATATGATTTTTTACAAAAATAAAGTCAGATTTTACCTATTTTTGATGAATACGTTGTATCTTGTAAGCTACATGGGCTGCATTCTAGAATATCTATTACACTTGAAATAGCAATTTTCTTGTTGCAATGTTTTCTTTTAGCTAAAATATGATGAAAAATCATAAAATTCGGACGCGGAAGCAAATGTTTACATGATTTTATACAATAATAAAGTCAGATATTACCTATTTTTTAAATGGATATTTTTGTTAAAACATTCATAAACATGCTTTTGGACATATCATATGGATAAAATATGATGAAAAATTATAAAATTCGGGCGCGGAAGCAAATATTTATATAATTTTTTACAAAAATAAAGTCAGATTTTACCTATTTTTGATAAATACGTTGTATATTGTAAGTTTCATTGGCTGGATTCTAGAATACCTACCACACTTAAAATAGCAATTTTCTTGTGCAACGTTTATTTTTACCTAAATTATGGTGAAAAATCATAAAATTCGGGCGCGGAAGCAAATATTTATATGATTTTTTTACGAAAATAAAGTCAGATTTTACCTATTTCTGAAATGGATATTTTTGTTAAAACATTCACAAACATGCTTTTAGACCTATACTATGGATAAAATATGATAAAAAATTATAAAATTCGGGCGCGGAAGCATATATTTATATCATTTTTTACAAAAATAAAGTCAGATTTTACCTATTATTGATGAATTCGTTGTATATTGTAAGCTACATGGGCTGGATTCTAGAATACCTACCACACTTGAAATAGTAATTTTCTTGTTGCAATGTTTTTTTTTGCTAAAATATAATGAAAAATTATAAAATTCGGGCGCGGAAGCAAATATTTATATGATTTTTTACAAAAATAAAGTCAGATTTTACCTATTTTTAAAATGGATTTTTTTGTTAAAACATTCATAAACATGCTTTTGGACCTATACTATGGATAAAATATGATGAAAAATTATAAAATTCAGGCGCGGAAGCAAATATTTATATGATGTTTTACAAAGATAAAGTCAGAATTTACCTATTTTATGAATACGTTGTATATTGTAAGCTTCATTGGCTGGATTCTAGAATAACTACCACACTTGAAATAGCAATTTTCTTGTTTCAATGTTTTCTTTTAGCTAAAATATGATAAAATTTATAAAATTCGGGCGCGGAAGCAAATATTTATATCATTTTTTAGAAAAATAAAATCAGATTTTACTTATTCTTGATGAATACGTTGTATATTGTAAGCTACATGGGCTGGATTCTAGAATACCTACCACACTTGAAATAGCAATTTTCTTGTTGCAATGTTTTCTTTTTGCTAAAATATGATAAAAAATTATAAAATTCGGGCACGGAAGCAAATATTTATATGATTTTTTACAAAAAAAGTCAGATTTTACCTATTCTTGAAATGGATATTTTTGTTAAAACATTCATAAACATGCTTTTGGACCTATAGTATGGATAAAATATGATGAAAAATTATAAAATTCAGGCGCGGAAGCAAATATTTATATAATTTTTTACAAAATAAAGTCAGATATTACCTATTTTTGATGAATACGTTGTATATTGTAAGATTCATTGTCTGGATTCTAAAATACCTACCACACTTGAAATACCAATTTTCTTGTTGCAATGTTTTCTTTTGCCTAAATTATGATGAAAAATCATAAAATTCGGGCGCGGAAGCAAATATTTATATGATTTTTTACAAAAATAAAGTCAGATTTAACCTATTTTTAAAATGGATATTTTTCTTAAAACATTCATAAACATGGTTTTGGAACTATACTATGGATAAAATATGATAAAAAATTATAAAATTCGGGCGAGGAAGCAAATATTTATATGATTTTTTACAAAAATAAAGTCAGATTTTACTTATTTTTGATTAATACGTTGTATATTGTAAGCTACATGAGCTGGATTCTGGAATACCTACCACACTGGAAATAGCAATTTTCTTGTTTGCAATGTTTTCTTTTATCTAAAATATGATGAAAAATCATAAAATTGGGGCGCGGAAGCAAATATTTATATGATTTTTTACAAAAATAAAGTCAGATTTTACCTATTTTTGTAATGGATATTTTTGTTATAACATTCATAAACATGCTTTTGGACCTATACTATGAATAAAATATGATGAAAAATTATAAAATTCGGGCGCAGAAGCAAATATTTATATAATTTAAAAAAAAAATAAAGTCAGATTATACCTATTTTTGATGAATACGTTGTATATTGTAAGCTACATAGGCTGAATTTTAGAATACCTACCACACTTGAAATAGCAATTTTCTTGTTTCAATGTTTTCTTTTAGCTAAAATATAATAAAAAATTATAAAATTCGGGCGCGGAAGCAAATATTTATAAGATTTTTTACAAAGATATAGTCAGATTTTACCTAATCTTAAAATGGATATTTTTGTTAAAGCATACATAAACATGCTTTTGGACCTATACTATGGATAAAATATGATAAAAATTATAAGATTCGGGCGCGGAAGCAAATATTTATATGATGTTTTACAAAAATAAAGTTAGATTTTACCTATTTTTGATGAATACGTTGTATATTGTAAGCTAGATGGGCTGGATTCTAGAATACCTACCACACTTGAAATAGCAATTTTCTTGTTGCAATGTTTTCTTTTAGCTAAAATATGATGAAAAATCATAAAATTTAGGCGCGGATGCAAAAACTTATGATTTTTTACAAAAATAAAATCAGATTTTACCTATTTTTGAAATAGATATTTTTGTTAAAACATTTATAATCATGCTTTTGGACCTATACTATGGATAAAATATGATGAAAAATTATAAAATTCGGGCGCGGAAGCAAATATTTATATAATTTTTTACAAGAATAAAGTCAGATTTTACCAATTTTTGATGAATACGTTGTATATTGTAAGCTACATGGGCTGGATTAAAGAATACCTACCAGACTTGAAATAGCAATTTTCTTGTTGCAATGTTTTCTTTTAGATAAATTATGATGAAAAATCATAAAATTCGGCCGCGGAAGCAAATATTTATATGATTTATTACAAAAATAAAGTCAGAATTTACCTATTTTTGATGAATACGTTGTATACTGTAAGCTACATGGGCTGGAGTCTAGAATACCTACCACACTTGAAATAGCAATTTTCTTGTTGCAATGTTTTCTTTTAGCTAAAATTTGATGAAAAATCATATAATTCGGGCGCGGAAGCAAATATTTATATGATTTTTTACAAAAATAAAGTAAAATTTTACCTATTTTTGAAATGGGTTTTTTTGGTAAAACATTCATATACATGCTTTTGGACCTATACTATGGATAAAATATGACGAAAAATTATAAAATTCGGGCGCGGAAGCAAATATTTATATAATTTTTTACAAAAATAAAGTCAGATTTTACCTATTTTTGATGAATATGTTCTATATTGTAAGCTTCATTGGCTGGATTCTATAATACCTACCACACTTGAAATAGCAATTTTTTGTTGCAATATTTTCGTTTACCTAAATTATGATGAAAAATCATAAAATTCGAGCGCGGAAGCAAATATTTATATGATTTTTTACAAAAATAAAGTCAGATTTTACCTATTCTTGAAATGGATATTTTTGTTAAAACATTCACAAACATGCTTTTAGACCTATACTATGGATAAAATATGATGAAAAATTATAAAATTCCGGCGCGGAAGCAAATATTTATATGATTTTTTACAAACATAAAGTCAGATTTTACCTATTTTTGATGAATACGTTGTATATTGTAAGCTACATGGGCTGGATTCTAGAATACCTACCACACTTGAAATAGCAATTTTCTTGTTGCACTGTTTTCTTTTAGCTAAACTATGATGAAAAATCATAAAATCCGGGCGCGGAAGCAAATATATATATGATTTTTTTACAAAAATAAAGTCAGATTTCACCTATTTTTGAAATGGATATTTTTTTTAAAACACCCATAAACATGCTTTTGGACCTATACTATGAATAAAATATTATGAAAAATTATAAAATTCGGGCGCGGAAGCAAATATTCATGATTTTTTACAAAAATAAAGTTATATTTTACCTATTTTTGATGAATACGTTGTATATTGTACGTTTCATTGGCTGGATTCTAGAATACCTACCAAATTTGAAATAGCAATTTTCTTGTTGCAATGTTTTATTTTACCTAAATTATGATGAAAAATCATAAAATTCGGACGCGGAAGAAAATATTTATATGATTTTTTACAAAAATAAAGTCAGATTTTACCTATTATTGATGAATTCGTTGTATATTGTAAGCTACATGGGCTGGATTCTAGAATACCTACCACACTTGAAATAGTAATTTTCTTGTTGCAATGTTTTTTTTTTGCTAAAATATAATGAAAAATTATAAAATTCGGGCGCGGAAGCAAATATTTATATGATTTTTTACAAAAATAAAGTAAGATTTTACCTATTTTTGATGAATACGTTGTATACTGTAAGCTACATGGGCTGGAGTCTAGAATACCTACCACACTTGAAATAGCAATTTTCTTGTTGCAATGTTTTCTTTTAGCTAAAATTTGATGAAAAATCATATAATTCGGGCGCGGAAGCAGATATTTATATGATTTTTTACAAAAATAAAGTCAAATTTTACCTATTTTTGAAATGGGTATTTTTGGTAAAACATTCACAAACATGCTTTTAGACCTATACTATGGATAAAATATGATAAAAAATTATAAAATTCGGGCGCGGAAGCAAATATTTATATGAGTTTTTACAAAAATAAAGTCAGATTTTACCTATTTTTGATGAATACGTTGTATATTGTAAGCTACATTGGCTGGATTCTAGAATACCTACCACACTTGAAATAGCAATTTTCTTGTTTGCAATGTTTTCTTTTAGCGAAAATATGATGAAAAATTATAAAATTCGGGCGCGGAAGCAAATATTTATGTGATTTTTCACAAAAATAAAGTCAGATTTTACCTATTTTTAAAATGGATATTTTTGTTAAAACATTCATAAACATGCTTTTGGAACTATACTATGGATAAAATATGATAAAAAATAATAAGGCTCGGGCGCGGAAGCAAATATTTATATGATTTTTTACAAAAATAAAGTCTGTTTTTACCTATTTTTGAAATGGATATTTTTGTTAAAACATTCATAAACATGCTTTTGGAACTATACTATGGATAAAATATGATGAAAAATTATAAAATTCGGGCGAGGAAGCATATATTTATATCATTTTTTACAAAAATTAAGTCAGATTTTACCTATTATTGATGAATTCGTTGTATATTGTAAGCTACATGGGCTGGATTCTAGAATACCTACCACACTTGAAATAGTAATTTTCTTGTTGCAATGTTTTTTTTTGCTAAAATATAATGAAAAATTATAAAATTCGGGCGCGGAAGCAAATATTTATATGATTTTTTACAAAAATAAAGTCAGATTTTACCTATTTTTAAAATGGATTTTTTTGTTAAAACATTCATAAACATGCTTTTGGACCTATACTATGGATAAAATATGATGAAAAATTATAAAATTCAGGCGCGGAAGCAAATATTTATATGATGTTTTACAAAGATAAAGTCAGAATTTACCTATTTTATGAATACGTTGTATATTGTAAGCTTCATTGGCTGGATTCTAGAATAACTACCACACTTGAAATAGCAATTTTCTTGTTTCAATGTTTTCTTTTAGCTAAAATATGATAAAATTTATAAAATTCGGGCGCGGAAGCAAATATTTATATCATTTTTTAGAAAAATAAAATCAGATTTTACTTATTCTTGATGAATACGTTGTATATTGTAAGCTACATGGGCTGGATTCTAGAATACCTACCACACTTGAAATAGCAATTTTCTTGTTGCAATGTTTTCTTTTTGCTAAAATATGATGAAAAATTATAAAATTCGGGCACGGAAGCAAATATTTATTTGATTTTTTCCAAAAAAGTCAGATTTTACCTATTCTTGAAATGGATATTTTTGTTAAAACATTCATAAACATGCTTTTGGACCTATACTATGGATAAAATATGATGAAAAATTAAAAAATTCAGGCGCGGAAGCAAATATTTATATAATTTTTTACAAAATAAAGTCAGATATTACCTATTTTTGATGAATACGTTGTATATTGTAAGATTCATTGTCTGGATTCTAAAATACCTACCACACTTGAAATACCAATTTTCTTGTTGCAATGTTTTCTTTTGCCTAAATTATGATGAAAAATCATAAAATTCGGGCGCGGAAGCAAATATTTATATGATTTTTTACAAAAATAAAGTCAGATTTAACCTATTTTTAAAATGGATATTTTTGTTAAAACATTCATAAACATGGTTTTGGAACTATACTATGGATAAAATATGATGAAAAATTATAAAATTCGGGCGAGGAAGCAAATATTTATATGATTTTTTACAAAAATAAAGTCAGATTTTACTTATTTTTGATTAATACGTTGTATATTGTAAGCTACATGGGCTGGATTCTGGAATACCTACCACACTTGAAATAGCAATTTTCTTGTTTGCAATGTTTTTTTTTAGCTAAAATATGATAAAAAATTATAAAATTCGGGCGCGGAAGCAAATATTTATATGATTTTTTACAAAAATAAAGTCAGATTTTACCTATTTTTGAAATGGATATTTTTGTTAACACATTCATAAACATGCTTTTGGACCTATACTATGGATAAAATATTATGAAAGATTATAAAATTCGGGCGCAGAAGCAAATATTTATATAATTTTTAAAAAAAATAAAGTCAGATTATACCTATTTTTGATGAATACATTGTATATTGTAAGCTACATAGGCTGGATTTTAGAATACCTACCACACTTGAAATAGCAATTTTCTTGTTTCAATGTTTTCTTTTAGCTAAAATATAATAAAAAATTATAAAATTCGGGCGCGGAAGCAAATAGTTATTTCATTTTTTACAAAAATTAAGTCAGATTTTACCTATTCTTGATGAATACGTTGTATATTGTAAGCTATATGGGCTTGATTATAGAATACCTACCACACTTGAAATAGCAATTTTCTTGTTGCAATGTTTTCTTTTAGCTAAAATATGATAAAAAATTATAAAATTCGGGCGCGGAAGCAAAAACTTATGATTTTTTACAAAAATAAAATCAGATTTTACCTATTTTTGAAATAGATATTTTTGTTAAAACATTTATAATCATGCTTTTGGACCTATACTATGGATAAAATATGATGAAAAATTATAAAATTCGGGCGCGGAAGCAAATATTTATATCATTTTTTACAAGAATAAAGTCAGATTTTACTAATTTTTGATGAATACGTTGTATATTGTAAGCTACATGGGCTGGATTAAAGAATACCTACCACACTTGAAATAGCAATTTTCTTGTTGCAATGTTTTCTTTTAGCTAAATTATGATGAAAAATCATAAAATTCGGCCGCGGAAGCAAATATTTATATGATTTATTACAAAAATAAAGTCAGAATTTACCTATTTTTGATGAATACGTTGTATATTGTAAGCTAAATGGGCTGGATTCTAGAATACCTACCACACTTGAAATAGCAATTTTCTTGTTGCAATGTTTTCTTTTAGCTAAAATATGATGAAAAATCATAAAATTCGGGCGCGGAAGCAAATATTTATATGAATTTTTACAAAAATAAAGTCAGATTTAACCTATTTTTAAAATGGATATTTTTGTTAAAACATTCATAAACATGGTTTTGGAACTATACTATGGATAAAATATGATGAAAAATTATAAAATTCGGGCGAGGAAGCAAATATTTATATGATTTTTTACAAAAATAAAGTCAGATTTTACTTATTTTTGATTAATACGTTGTATATTGTAAGCTACATGGGCTGGATTCTGGAATACCTACCACACTTGAAATAGCAATTTTCTTGTTTGCAATGTTTTCTTTTAGCTAAAATATGATGAAAAATCATAAAATTCGGGCGCGGAAGCAAATATTTATATGATTTTTTACAAAAATAAAGTCAGATTTTACCAATTTTTGAAATGGATATTTTTGTTAAAACATTCATAAACATGCTTTTGGACCTATACTATGGATAAAATATGATGAAAAATTATTAAATTCGGGCGCAGAAGCAAATATTTATATGATTTTTAAAAAAAATAAAGTCAGATTTTACCTATTTTTGATGAATACGTTGTATATTGTAAGCTACATAGGCTGGATTTTAGAATACCTACCACACTTGAAATAGCAATTTTCTTGTTTCAATGTTTTCTTTTATCTAAAATATAATAAAAAATTATAAAATTCGGGCGCGGAAGCAAATAGTTATTTCATTTTTTACAAAAATTAAGTCAGATTTTACCTATTCTTGATGAATACGTTGTATATTGTAAGCTATATGGGCTTGATTATAGAATACCTACCACACTTGAAATAGCAATTTTCTTGTTGCAATGTTTTCTTTTAGCTAAAATATGATAAAAAATTATAAAATTCGGGCGCGGAAGCAAATATTTATATGATTTTTTACAAAAATAAAGTCAGATTTTACCTATTCTTGAAATGGATATTTTTGTTAAAGCATTCATAAACATGCTTTTGGACCTATACTATGGATAAAATATAATAAAAATTATAAAATTCGGGCGCGGAAGCAAATATTTATATGATTTTTACAAAAATAAAGTTAGATTTTACCTATTTTTGATGAATACGTTGTATATTGTAAGCTAGATGGGCTGGATTCTAGAATACCTACCACACTTGAAATAGCAATTTTCTTGTTGCAATGTTTTCTTTTAGCTAAAATATGATGAAAAATCATAAAATTCAGGCGCGGATGCAAAAATTTATGATTTTTTACAAAAATAAAATCAGATTTTACCTATTTTTGAAATAGATATTTTTGTTAAAACATTCATAATCATGCTTTTGGACCTATACTATGGATAAAATATGATGAAAAATAATAAATTTCGGGCGCGAAAGCTAATATTTATATGATTTTTTATAAAAATAAAGTCAGATTTTACCTATTCTTGAAATGGATATTTTTGTTAAAACATTTATAAACATTGTAGACTGTAGTAACCCAAGCGTGTTTTAATCCCACGAATACTCCCTCCAAAAAACAACTTGAGGAATTCGTTGCAAATATTGACAACATAGCAAGCTTAACAAATGAAAAAGACATTTTATTAGATTTGACACATACAGAAGCTACATACAAAAAGAATAATTTCCCCACCAAAAATACGTCTACAAGTGTAAACATAACCACGAAAAACACCCTTAATGATATCAAAACTAAAATTAAAGAAAACAACTTGATAATAACTAAAGCTGACAAAGGCAACTGTATTTGTATTTTAAATATTGACAATTATGTTAACAAAGTAGAAGATTTCTTAAATACTAGTAATTTTAAAAAACTTTGAACAAATCCTACAAACTCTTTTATCACTAACATGAAAAAAGAAATAAGAAACGATACTGATTTCTTAGAACAATATAATATAAAAAATTTAATACCGATGAACCCCAGAACACCAATCTTATACGGTCTTCCCAAAATCCACAAAGCTAATTGTCCTATTAGACCGGTAGTATCTTTTATTGATTCACCTACTTAATTATTAGCAAAAGAACTTAATAATTTCATCACTAAAAATCTAAATTTCAAATCTAAATACTCAATAAAAAATACTCCCGATCTAATAGGTAAAATTAGAAATGTAAATAACGACAGAAACGGAATTATAGTCTCTTTTGATATAAACAATTTATTTACCAATGTTCCGATACAAGAAACTGTCACCTTAATATCATCAATGTTATTTGATTTACCTTTATCAGACGACATCTGCTCTAGCTTTCTAAACTTACTTAAACTGTGTCTTAAACAAAATTTTTTCATTTTTAATAACAACACATATGAACAAATCGAAGGTTTAGCTATAGGATCTCCACTCTCCGGAACTTTAGCCGAGATTTTTATGAAAAAGTTTGAGGAAAGCATCTTTCAATTATTTAATGATTATACACAACACATTCAGTTCTGGTATCGCTATGTGGATGATGTACTTTGTTTTTGGACAGGTTCTCTTGACGAACTTAACGTTTTCTTTGGCAAAATCAATAATCTACATCCAAATATCTCTTTTTCAATCGAATTAGAAACTAATAATACAATCAATTTCTTAGATATAAAAATAATTTTAACTTCAAAATTTTCAGAAAACCAACTCAAACAATAGACTCCATTAACAATAGTTCAAATCATTGCACCGCTCATAAATCAGCTGTTTTCAATTCACACATCCACAGAATGTTAACTTATGGACTAGATAAACAGGAAATAAAAAACGAAATTAAAATCCTTAAACAACTAGCAATTGCAAATAATTTTCATCCTAACATAATAGATAAACTAATAAATAGGAAATTACACAAACTATCATTACAAGAAACATATAACACAATCCATATAGAAACAATTGAAAATTTAAGAATGAGCATTCCTTACATTGGCAACATTTGTTACAAAATTAAAAATATTTTCCACAAATTGAATATTGATATTGTATTTAAACCTATCACTAACCTAAAAAACAAATATGCATCAAATTAGATAAACAAAGTCCCATCGAATCATCTGGTGTTTACAAACTCATTTGTCAAAATTGTCAAGCGAACTATGTCGGTAAAACAGGACGCAACTTCTACACACGATTCAAAGAACACGCGCGCGTTTTGAACTCTAAATCCGGACACTTAACGTTTGCAGAACACATAATTGACACAGGCTACAGTTTTAATATTTACAATGATTTTGAAATTCTCCATTTTCATAAGAATGGTAAAGTTCTCAATTTTCTGGAAAATCTAGAAATAAAAAAAACATTAAAAACCAATAATAACTTATGTCTAAACGAACAAACCACCTTAAGGCCCCCTGCTGGAGATCCTTCTAAATTAAAATCTCCTTCCATTCAAGTTTTTTCCCTTGTTTTTTGGTTCTTGCGCATACTTGTTCATTTTAAATTAAAAAACTTTTTCACTAGTCTCCATTTTTATTTGAGCGTCGCTGATTTTGGTTTTCAATTTTTTTCGTTTATTTATTAAAAAGTTTGTATTTTAATGAATTCTTACAACAAATTTCGTTTCTTCGCTATAAGTTTGTCGTTCCTGTAATCATTTTAGTGTAATTTTCATATTTTATATTTTACACTTGTGCTAGTGATTTTTAGTGTGAACAACACGTGGTCGTGATAGTGTCAATAAACAAACTCGTATTACGAGAATTATTACACCTACCACAACCAATCAATTAAAATCTGCAAGATTAGAATTCATTTTAATAATACAAATAAGGGAGTCAGGAAGGGTTAAACAATTTATACACATAGTTTATAATTACCGGCTGAGACATTACCAATTTCAAAACAACGAAAAGGAAGCTAGGCAACCAAAGGGACACACAAGAATTACAGAACACAGACACATCATAAAACACAACGTAAGAGCATCAGCCTCCGAAGAGTGGATCTGGGCTACTGCTCTTGTCGCGTTGGGTTTTAAAATATCAGTAAATGAGGGCGAACAGATCAAGAGCGAACAGTAGTGGTGATATTTGTGACAAAAGTAAAAGGAAAAGAGAAGAGCACAATACTGAATTTCAAAACATACCCAAAAAGAGTAATAAAATAACACAATTAACAAAGCAAGAAGACAGTATGAACGTTGAAGAAATGAAGAAACTATTAGAATGGATGGGCGAGGACATAAAGCGTGACATTAAACAAGAAATGAATAAAAATTATCTCGAACTGCGAAATGAATTCAAACAAGAAATTATAGATATGAAAAGAGAAATCAAAGACAACAATAACGCAATAACAAAACTACAGGAACAGTTGGAAATCAATGAAGAAAAGTGGAATACACAAAAACTGAATCTAGAGGAAAAAATACAGAAAATAGAGAAAAACCTAGAAATGCAAGAAAGGAAAAATAAGAGAAATAGCATTATAATAAAAGGGATAAAAACTGAAATACAAGATGTAGTAACATATGTCAAAGATTTCTTAAAACAGAAATTACATGTCAAAATTGATGGCCTATCTGCCTACCAAATAAAATCAAATAATCTCATTATAGTAAAATTAAATAATTGGGAAGAAAAATTAGAAATCTTGAAAAATAAAAAGAAACTTAAGGGTTCAGATATATACATCGAAAACGATTGCACTAAAGAAGAATTAAAAGTACAACACGCCTTGAGAACTAAAGCTAAAGAAGAAATAAACAAAGGTGAGAAAGTCAAAATCTACCACAACAGAATCATAATAAATGATATTGTATATACATGGAACGAAAAGACACAACAATTAGACAGTTCAAAAAACTGATTATGGCAAGTGACAGTTTTTGTCACTTAAAACCGATACAGTACCAACAACAGGCTAATGACAAGGACAATAGGAATGGAAATTACTCAATAAAAAATAAAAATAATAAAAAACAAAATACCATACACCAAAACATAAAACAATGTCAAACAACTCAATATAAATTATCAGCAAATCGAATTAACGTAAAACCGTGGAGATTAGCCACCTGGAACGTAAGAGGGCTCAATGGCAAGGAGGAAGAACTCCTACATGAAATCAAAAAGGCGAAGTTAGAAATAACTGTACTAACGGAAACGAAAAAAAAAGGACAAGGCATGAAACAAATAGATGATGAGCATATCATGATATACAGTGGAGTAGCACAAAACCAAAGAGCAAAATGTGGTATAGCATGTATCATTAACCAGAAATGGGTTTCACAAATTTATAAATGGTCCTGCCTGAATGAGAGATTATTAGCAGTAGAAATAGGTGAAAATGAGAGTAAATTTACGATTATTGCAGCGTATGGACCAAATGAGGACGATAGTGTTATGAACAAAGATCAATTCTGGGAAGAATTAAATACCCTAACTGATGAAAGTAAAGGTATAAGAATTATACTAGGAGACTTAAATGGTCGTGTAGGGAAAAAAGACAATACTACTGGGGAAACAATTGGTAAGCATGGTGAAAACCAAAGAAACAACAATGGTATAAGAATAATAGATTACTGTAGGGAAAATCAACTTATCGTAGCAAACACTTTTCACATGCATAAAGATATCCACAAATATACCAGAGTAGTAACAAGCAGAGGTGAAAAATCAATTATTGATTACATAATAATCGACCAAAATAAAAGAAATCAGATAAGGGATGTCAAAGTAATGAGAGGCCCGGAGATATACAGCGATCATTTTCTACTGATTGGAACATTGAAAATACACGTGAACGGAAAACAAAATCTCACCACTATTAAGAATACAAAAACTATATATGAGAAGATAAGAACATATAAGCTGTCCGAAATAGAGTATACAACAAAATACCAACAACTAATAACAGAAAAACTAAGTAACATTTCCGCAGATATAATAAATGAAACTATAGACAACATGTGGATAGAATTCAAAAACATCCTACTAAGCTCGGCAAAGACTGCCTGCGGAACTTCCAAAATAAATAACAGTATAAGACAAACTAGTTGGTGGAACAAAGAAATAAAGGCAGAAGTTAAAGCAAAGAAACAAAATTGAAGGAATATTTAACAAAAAAAACAGAAGAATCATATAAAAAGTATAAAGAACAAAGAACAAAAGTAAAAATACTAATAAAAACGGAAAAAGATAGAGCCTGGGAAAATTTTGGACATAAAATGGAGACAAATAGTAAAAGTAATACTAAACTTTTCTATAAAGTTATCAAGAACCTAAGAGCTGAGAAAAAAATGACAGTAAACCAAATCAAGAACAAACAAGGTAAACTGATAACAGATGTAAAAGAAGTACTGGAAAGATGGAAGGAACATTTTCAAGAGATACAAACAATAGATTCACCGTCACAAAATGAAGAAGTGGAGGTAATAAACGAAGATATGTCAGTAAACGAATCATACGAAAATGAGATCACATTCGAGGAACTACAAAAAGCTATTAAACAAACAAAAAATGGCAAAGCAGCAGGCCACGATGAAATTAGTGCAGAAATGTTAAAATATATGGGGGACACAGGCATACTATTTTTACAACAAATCTGTAACAAAGCTTGGCGCACGGGACAGGTACCACAGGACTGGAATATAGGTATTATATTACCACTACACAAAAAAGGAGACCGATTAAATTGCTCTAACTATCGCGGCATTTCCCTTCTCTGTTCCGCATGCAAGATATATGAAAGAATATTAGAAACGAGACTAAGAACTGTCATAGAACCCCAATTAACAAATTCACAAAGTGGATTCAGGAAAGGCCATAGTATACAAGACCATATTTTCTGCCTAAAAGAACTAACAGACAAACTGATACGACAAAATAGAACAGCTTACATCGCATTTCTAGACTTAGAAAAAGCATTCGACCGGGTTCCGAGAAACAAAGTATGGGAAATCCTAATAGCAAGGGGTGTCTCAAAAAAATTAATTATAGCAATTAAAAGCTTATACAAACAGAACAGAAATTACGTCAGAACAAAGTATGCGCACTCTGATGAATTCATTACACAAGACGGTCTGAGACAAGGTGGAGTATTGAGCCCTTTACTTTTTATTGTGTTAATGGACGATATAATCAAAACTTGTAGAGAAATGGTAATTAAACTCTATATAGGACATAAAAATCTACAGAGAATATATATCTCAGAATGCGCTTTCGCGGATGATGTAGCAATCATCGCGCCTAGCCCGGAAGCACTACAACACAACATGGAGACTTGGAACGAAACGTTAACAAAATTTAATATGAAAATTAATTTCGCAAAAACGAAAGTCATGGCTATAGGAAGCAGGGAAGAAACAATAACTGTAAAAATAGACAATCATAAACTAGAACAAGTGGATGAATTTACATATTTGGGCGTCATAATTGATAATAAAGGCAAGCAAGAAAAAGAAATAAACAAAAGAATCGAGAAGACAGCAAAACTTTATTATGCCATAAACCAGTCGTTCATAAACAAAAAGGAAATATCAAGAAGAACTAAAATAACAATATACAAAACCATATATTTACAATCCCTAATCTTCGGTAGTGAATCCTGGGTTCTCACAAAGAAGCAAAAAAGTCAACTACAAGCCATGGAAATGAAGTATCTAAGAAGAGTATTAAATGTGACAAAAAAAGACAAATTAAAGAACCAAGTAATAAGACAGGAACTAGAAATTGAAGCATTAGAGAAAATAGTAGAAAGAAAACAACTACAATGGCTGGGACACATAATAAGGATGCCCAATATAAGGCAAGTAAAAAACATATGGGAAGCCAGCACGCAAATTAAACGAACAAGAGGGAGACCAAGGAAAACGTGGAACAACACTGTTGCAGAAATATTAACAAATAAGGGTATAACATGGAGTAACGCACAAGGAATGGCGAAAAACAAGAAGATATGGACCAACTTCGTACACGGACAAGAATAAATAGAAGATAATGACTTAACTTTTCATTTCTGTAATTGTATTATTAACTTAATGTATTAAATAAAAATTTTGTAGTAGCCTTTACACCCTATGGGTAGAAAAGGATTTATCGATAATATATATATATATATATTTTATACTATTTAAAAAAAAAAAATTAAACCTAATTAACACATTTATTTTGTAATAAGTTTCCTTGACTTTGTTTTACATACAAATAATTTTTTTAAGAATGTTATGATATTTGTTCAATAATTTATACATTTATTCATCTTCATATTGTACAATTATACATAAAATTCTTTACTCTTTTGTAGTCTCGCCGGTCTGAGGATAGTTACCCAGTAACCGAAACCGGTAACAATAAAAAAAATTTTTAGAAAACAGTGTGTTTAAGACTTGAAGTTCTACCTTCTTCCTACACCCTTCCTTTCATAGAACACGCTCGGGTTACTACAGTCTACAATGTCTTCAGCGAGTCTGGCTACCCCAACCCTCTAATACAGGCGACTACTACGAAAGAGAGAATTAACGAAACTAGACATATGGTTCAACAGGACTTGCCTACAGAAGAAGATTTTCCCCAAATACATCCAACATAAATTTTCGAGACAAAGCAACGCTTCAAATTCGTCCTCCAACCATCACATACTAAAAACAAAACAGGTATTACTTAAACAAGAAATTAGAAAACATTACATTAAAGTTGATAATTTGAATATAAAACTTAAAATACTTTATAACCAAATAACTTCAACGGTTCCATTTGTTATTCTTGATGAATTCCTGAAAGATTGTAGTGATATGATTTCTCACGTTCATAGAGTCAAGTATACTAGATTAGAAAACAAAATTGCACGACTCACAAAAATTAAAAACATTACAAAATTAAACAACACCCAAACAGAAGTTTATAAACATCACACATTCTACGATACAGTTAAAAGCTTCACAAACATACATTTTAATAACAATGAACTCGACCTGCTCAACAAAGGTCTTAAATTTAATCCCACGAATACCCCCTCCAAAAAACAATTTAAGGAATTCGTCGCAAATATTAACAACATAGCAAGCTTAACAAATGAAAAAGACATTTTATTAGATTTGACACATACAGTAGCTACATACAAAAAGAATAATTTTTGCACCAAAAATACGTCTACAAGTGTAAACATAACCAACGAAAAACACCTTTAATGACATCAAAATTGAAATTAAAGAAAACAACTTGATAATAACTAAAGCTGACAAAGGCAACTGTATTTGTATTTTAAATATTGACAATTATGTTAACAAAGTAGAAGATTTCTTAAATACTAGTAATTTTAAAAAACTTTGAACAAATCCTACAAACTCTTTTATCACTAACATGAAAAAAGAAATAAAAAACCATACTGATTTCTTAGAACTATATAATATACAAAATTTAATACCGATGAACCCCAAAACACCAATCTTATACGGTCTTCCCAAAATCCACAAAGCTAATTGTCCTATTAGACCGGTAGTATCTTTTATTGATTCACCTACTTACTTATTAGCAAAAGAACTTAATAATTTCATCACTAAAAATCTAAATTTCAAATCTAAATACTCGATATAAAATACTCCCGATCTAATACGTAAAATTAGAAATGAAAATAACGACTGTGCGGGATAACAGGGATGGATACCCAGGATATCGAGTATGGATGATGGTAACAATGGTGAGGTCGTAAATCTCACTTTCACACAACCACGCGAAAAACACTTATTTATTTACACACAGCACAACCAAAAACTATACAAAATAGCAGATATAACAAATGTAAATACTTTACTGGAGCAGTACAACAATGGATTGTTGCGGAGCGATACACAACAACTTTGGCGCAACAAAGCAGGAACCGAACAGAACTTGTCCTTGTACGATTTCAAAAACCAACCAAATTCGCTAGCGACAGCGCCACTAACAACAAACTACAAAAAAATACAGAGAAGCGTACATGGCGTTGACATTGGCAAATATACGGTGTACCTTTCACAATAAACGGAGCTGACAACATTAAAATCTCAAACATACTGCCCACCTAGTCGAGAAGCGACTAAACTAAACAATTAACATGGAATAACAATAAAACTTAAGTAAGCAAGATCGTGTGGACATCAGGCCGACTGGGAATGACCTGGACTGCCCACCGTAGAACGACGCAGCGGTGGCGACGGCGGCGCGGCGAGTCTCTGCTTGGCTGAAGGGATGACGTCCGTCTCGATCGGCAGAGGGCTTAGCCGGGAGATAGGTCGGCGAAGCTCTGAAGTGGCAGTCTTGACGGTGACTACCCTGACGAGGCCGTCTGCTCCTGGATGCAGCTCAGTCACTCGGCCCAGTGCCCATCTACCTGGAGGCAGCTGCGGGTGGTGAACCAGCACTAACTGGCCCACACTGAAGTTGGATCTTTCCCCGCGCCAGCGGGAACGTTGTTGCAGCTGGTGCAGGTACTGCGTTGACCACTTCTTCCAGAAGTGCTGTGTGAGTCGTTGAACGAGCCGCCAGCGGGTCACCAGGTCGCTGGGCTCGTCATGGGAACCTGGTTCTGGAACGGTCAGCAATGATGAACCAACCAGGAAGTGCGCTGGGGTCAGCGCGGACAGGTCCGCAGTGTCCGACGAGGACGGCGTCAGCGGACGGGAATTCAGGCAGGCCTCTACCTGAGCCAGTACTGTAGATAGCTCCTCGTACGTGAGGGTCGTCTCACCAATGGTTTTGCGGAGGAGACTCTTTACTGATTTGACTCCGGCCTCCCACAGGCCGCCGAAGTGCGGTGCAGACGGTGGAATAAAGCTCCAACGTGTGCCGGAATCGGACAGGGTAGAAGCTACTTCGTGGTAGAACAGCGACTCCTGATGGAACATGGAGCGCAGCTCTGCGCTGGCACCGACGAACGTCGTGCCGTTGTCGGAAAGCAGCTCGCTGCACACTCCTCGGCGTGCAACGAACCGACGGAAGGCCGCCAGGAAGGCCTTGGTCGTCAAGTCGCTCACGACCTCCAGGTGAAGCGCCTTGGTGGAAAGACAGACGAAGAGGGCGATGTAGGCCTTGGTGGAGTGTCGCCCACGACCTGGAGACGGGCGGCACTGGATGGGTCCTGCGTAATCTACTCCTGAACGCAGGAAAGGGCGGCTGGGAGTCACTCTGGCAGCTGGCATGTTTCCCATGAGTTGTTTGCCCATCAGCGGACGACGGCGCCTGCAAGGGATGCAAGTTCGGAGCAGCTTCTTTGTTGGGGCTCGCCCTTGGAGGATCCAGACGTGCTTCTGGAGGAGTGAGTGAGTTAATGCTAAGCCAGCGTGGAGGGCTAATGCGTGCCAATGTAGGACATGTAGCTGGCTTAGCGGAGATGACTTTGGAAGGATAGGCGGGTGTCTTTCGGAATCGGGAAGTCCGGAATTCTCGAGTCTACCGCCCACGCATAGCATGCCGTGAGCGTTGAGAAATGGATTTAGACTCACGAGAGGCGAAGTCTTTGGAATGGGTCTAGCGCTTTTCAGTTGCGCTATTTCAGTGGCAAACTTCTCTCTTTGGACATTGCGGATCAGACGGACTCTCGCAGCAGTTAGTTCGAATGTGGTTAGGAAGCCGGTGCATGTCTCTTGCTCTCGATCTTCCAGACCTGCAAGTCTGGAAATTCTTCCTCTCTTGTCGCAGCGGCGGGCGAATCGCATGCACTGGGCTGTTACACGGAGCGTGCGTGACAGGGAGGAATACCGCGCTAACAGAGCGAACTCTTCTTCGACTTGGACCGGCATGGAGCGGGTTTTATGGACAGCTTCTTCACCTGGTGAATCGGGTAGCTCTTGTGTTGCGGTCGGCCAATTCTGAGTCAGAAAGCCATGGAGTCTCCTCAGCCCTACGCATATGACCAAGAAACTCGTATTCGTGCATGAACTTACTGTAGCTGTCATGAACAGCTGGATCTCGTGCCAGATGTCGCTCTATGGACACAAGCGAACGGACTGCTTGCTCGCGATTGCCGCCTGTGGGAACTCTGGAACGACGTGGCAGCCGCACCACAAAGCGACCACTGGCGTCTCTCTGGTAGGTGGAGGTGAAGAATTCTTCGCAGGCACTCTCTTCTGGGGAGAGCGAGGAAGGAGCGGCGGGAATCTCTTCAAGTTCCCAGAACCGGCGGAGATTGTAATCCAGGTCCTCCTCTACATGGCAATGTAGAGAGGACACGGGAGATGCACCGTCCTCGTCGACGGCTCCGGACAAGACCCAACCTAAAACTGTGTTGATGGCTACCACCTTGGAGCCTGGGACTGGATACACTCCTGGACGGAGTATAGGGCCGAAAACGTCGGCTCCAAGCAGTAGGCCAACCTTCTGGTCTCAATGATAGCATGGATCGGCCAGCTCCAGGTGCAGTAGCAGCTGCGGATCTAAGGGACGGACTCTCCGTTGTGGAACGTGAGCCGTCAGACGTGGAAGCACGTAGGCGGATACCTGGTGCTCGGCACCAGGTGCTGCTCTGGATCAGAAGACGACTTCCACTTGTGAGGAGGCCGTGGCAGAGTGCGAGGCCCCGACGCCGACGACCTTGACATGGGAGCGCCGCCTGGCTAGACCAAGACATTGCACAATGTCTTCAGAGATGAAAGACACCTCGGACCCGGTGTCGAGGAGCGCGCGTGTCTGTACGCGCTGTCCGCTGGGCGAACAGATGGTGACCAGCGCTGTGGTCAGGAGAACCATGGCACGGGATGTGCCCTGGTGCGTGGAGTGACTAGAGACCGTGGAGGTATGGAGAGCAGCAGCTCTTTCTGGAGGACTGGCCGAACCTGTAACAGAACTGGATGGGAAAGCGTCGTGCAGCAGCGTGTTGTGCGTCTGGCTGCACTTGGAGCACGTCTTCGTGGATCTGCATGCGTTACGCTGGTGAGAACCCAGGCAGTTGAAGCAGAGCCGAAGTCGCTTGACCTCGGACAGACGCTCTTGTGGAGACTTCTCCCGGAACGATGAGCAGGAGAAGTTGGAGTGCGAGTCTCCGCAGAACACGCAGTTCGTGTTCTTGACGCGTGCAGAGACCTGGTGTGAGCGAAGTGGCGCAGCCTTCGCGTTGGAGGCCGTTATGGAGCGGGCAGGTGGGCTCAGCGGGGCCGACATCTCTAATGCGCGGATACGCATCTCGAAGAAGGCCTCGAGCTGCTTGAGTGTCGGCTGTTCCAACTTGTAGTCGGGGTTCACCAACGTTTGAGTCGCATCTATGGAAGCGAGATGCAACTCCCATGCTCGGCGGGATGCGGAGTCTAGGCGACGGAGGAGTAAGAACACGATGACGTCGTCCCACTTGTCTACAGGTCGCCCTAGCTGCTCGAGCGATCTTATCTCTTCCCGTGCTCGGTCGATCAGGGCCCGCAAGTCGCGTGCGGACTCTTTCGATACCTGGGGCAGGTCGAACAGTGCCGACAGGTGAGCACTTACCAGAACACGACTGTTCCGGTACCTGGCGCAGACGGCGTCCCAGGCTCCCTGGAAGTTCGCTACCGTGGTGGCCATGGTACGCACTAGGAGTGCGGCTTCACCTTTCAGTGCTGCCTTGAGGAGGAGCAGCTTCTGGACGTCGGGAACATCGTCACGGTCTATCACGAGACCCTGAAAGGCGTCGTGGAATGCCTCCCATTCCAAGTATGACCCGGAGAACTCCGGCAGGTTTACCTTAGGTAGAGGCGGAAGGGAAGCCTTTGGCGGTTGAACTGGAGCGACAACTGGAGCTGGCGGAGGTGGCGAAGGACGGAGGGCCTCCAGGATAGCGACACCCGTCAAGTACAAGAGCTCTGTGGCGGAGAAGTGATCTTCAACGAAGTACACCGTAGCTTCTGAGCCCTTTTCTGCTCTAAAAGAGTGGTGGTTAGTCAGGAAGTCATCCCAATGTCTCTGTAGGTTGGCGAGCGCGTTGTCGATCAGCTTGCTTGTCGGAGTTATTTCTTCTTTCGATAGCTGCGTACGGAGTGCCAGCGGTAACTTCCGGATCTGTTCCGTCAACTCTTGCTGGTGGCGCAAGACTTCAGCCATTGTTGAACCTGGTGAAGGTTATGGACGCGAAAACGGAACTGTTTGGCGATGACTTCGAAGTTATCGTGATTCTACACGCAGGTTTGCGAGGTTAGAATTAACAAAGGATGGGTGGATGACACTGGATTAGGATTTGACAGGCTATGCGCATGGACAAGGATTTGACAGGTTTTGCACGTGGTTTTAAGGGTGGAAAAACTCGGATAATCCGGATAGAATCCGGCTCGAAGGACCAAAAAATGTGCGGGATAACAGGGATGGATACCCAGGATATCGAGTATGGATGATGGTAACAATGGTGAGGTCGTAAATCTCACTTTCACACAACCACGCGAAAAACACTTATTTATTTACACACAGGACAACCAAAAACTATACAAAATAGCAGATATAACAAATGTAAATACTTTACTGGAGCAGTACAACAATGGATTGTTGCGGAGCGATACACAACAACTTTGGCGCAACAAAGCAGGAACCGAACAGAACTTGTCCTTGTACGATCTCAAAAACCAACCAAATTCGCTAGCGACAGCGCCACTAACAACAAACTACAAAAAAATACAGAGAAGCGTACATGGCGTTGACATTGGCAAATATGCGCTGTACCTTTCACAATAAACGGAGCTGACAACATTAAAATCTCAAACAACGACAGAAACGGAATTCTAGTCTCTTTTGATGTAAACAATTTATTTACCAATGTTCCGATACAAGAAACTGTCACCTTAATATCATCAATGTTATTTGATTCACCTTTTTAGACGACATCTGCTCTAGCTTTCTAAACTTACTTAAACTGTGTCTTAAACAAAATTTTTTTCATTTTTAATAACAACACATATGAACAAACCGAAGGTTTAGCTATGGGATCTCCACTCTCCGGAACTTTAGCCGAGATTTTTATGAAAAAGTTTGAGGAAAACATCTTTTAATTATTTAATGATTATACACAACACATTCAGTTCTGGTATCGCTATGTGGATGATGTACTCTGTTTTTGGACAGGTTCTCTTGACGAACTTAACGTTTTCTTTGGCAAAATCAATAATCTACATCCAAATATCTCTTTTTCAATAGAATTAGAAACTAATAATACAATCAATTTCTTAGATATAAATATAGCCAAAATAAACAATAATTTTAACTTCAAAATTTTCAGAAAACCAACTCAAACAATAGACTCCATTAACAATAGTTCAAATCATTGCACCGCTCATAAATCAGCTGTTTTCAATTCACATATCCACAGAATGTTAACTTATGGACTAGATAAACAGGAAATAAAAAACGAAATTAAAATCCTTAAACAAATAGCAATTGCAAATAATTATCATCCTAACATAATAGATAAACTAATAAATAGGAAATTACACAAACTATCATTACAAGAAGCATATAACACAATCCATATAGAAACAATTGAAAATTTAAGAATGAGCATTCCTTACATTGGCAACATTTGTTACAAAATTAAAAATATTTTCCACAAATTGAATATTGATATTGTATTTAAACCTATCACTAACCTAAAAAACCAAATATGCATCAAATTAGATAAACAAAGTCCCATCGAATCATCTGGTGTTTACAAACTCATTTGTCAAAATTGTCAAGCGAACTATGTCGGTAAAACAGGACGCAACTTCTACACACGATTCAAAGAACACGCGCGCGTTTTGAACTCTAAATCTGGACACTTAACGTTTGCAGAACACATAATTGACACAGGCTACAGTTTTAATATTTACAAAGATTTTGAAATACTCCATTTTCATAAGAACGGTAAAGTTCTCGATTTTCTGGAAAATCTAGAAATAAAAAAAACATTAAAAACCAATAATAACTTATGCCTACACGACCAAACCACCTTAAGGCACAGCCCCCTACTGGAGATCCTTCTAAATTAAAATCTCCTTCCATTCAAGTTTTTTCCCTCGTTTTTTGGTTCTTACGCATACTTGTTCATTTTAAATTAAAAAACTTTTTCACTAGTCTCCATTTTTATTTGAGCGTCGCTGATTTTGGTTTTCAATTTTTTTCGTTTATTTATTAAAAAGTTTGTATTTTAATGAATTCTTACAACAAATTTCGTTTCTTCGCTATAAGTTTGTCGTTCCTGTAATCATTTTAGTGTAAATTTCATATTTTATATTGTATACTATTTAAAAAAAAAAAAACCTAATTAACACATTTATTTTGGAATAAGTTTCCTTGACTTTGTTTTACATACAAATAATTTTTTTAATAATGTTATGATATTTGTTCAATAATTTATACATTTATTCATCTTCATATTGTACAATTATACATAAAATTCTTTACTCTTTTGTAGTCTCGCCGGTCTGAGGATGGTTACCCAGTAACCGAAACCGGTAACAATAAAAAAAATTTTTAGAAAACAGTGTGTTTAAGACTTGAAGTTCTACCTTCTTCCTACACCCTTCCTTTCATAGAACACGCTCGGGTTACTACAGTCTACAATGTCTTCAGCGAGTCTGGCTACCCCAACCCTCTAATACAGGCGACTACTACGAAAGAGAGAATTAACGAAACTGGACATATGGTTCAACAGGACTTGCCTACAAAAGAAGATTTTCCCCAAATACATCCAACATAAATTTTCGAGACAAAGCAACGCTTCAAATTCGTCCTCCAACCATCACATACTAAAAACAAAACAGGTATTACTTAAACAAGAAATTAGAAAACATTACATTAAAATTGATAATTTGAATATAAAACTTAAAATACTTTATAACCAAATAACTTCAACGATTCCATTTGTTATTCTTGATGAATTCCTGAAAGATTGTAGTGATATGATTTCTCATGTTTATAGAGTCAAGTATACTAGATTAAAAAACAAAATTGCACGACTCACAAAAATTAAAAACATTACAAAATTAAACAACACCCAAACAGAAGTTTATAAACATCACACATTCCACGATACAGTTAAAAGCTTCACAAACATACATTTTAATAACAATGAACTCGACCTGCTCAACAAAGGTCTTAAATTTAATCCCACGAATACCCCCTCCAAAAAACAATTTGAGGAATTCGTCGCAAATATTAACAACATAGCAAGCTTAACAAATGAAAAAGACATTTTATTAGATTTGACACATACAGTAGCTACATACAAAAAGAATAATTTTTGCACCAAAAATACGTCTACAAGTGTAAACATAACCACGAAAAACACCCTTAATGACATCAAAACTGAAATTAAAGAAAACAACTTGATAATAACTAAAGCTGACAAAGGCAACTGTATTTGTATTTTAAATATTGACAATTATGTTAACAAAGTAGAAGATTTCTTAAATACTAGTAATTTTAAAAAACTTTGAACAAATCCTACAAACTCTTTTATCACTAACATGAAAAAAGAAATAAAAAACCATACTGATTTCTTAGAACTATATAATATACAAAATTTAATACCGATGAACCCCAAAACACCAATCTTATACGGTCTTCCCAAAATCCACAAAGCTAATTGTCCTATTAGACCGGTAGTATCTTTTATTGATTCACCTACTTACTTATTAGCAAAAGAACTTAATAATTTCATCACTAAAAATCTAAATTTCAAATCTAAATACTCGATAAAAAATAGTCCCGATCTAATAGGTAAAATTAGAAATGTAAATAACGACAGAAACGGAATTCTAGTCTCTTTTGATGTAAACAATTTATTTACCAATGTTCCGATACAGGAAACTGTCACCTTAATATCATCAATGTTATTTGATTCACCTTTTTAGACGACATCTGCTCTAGTTTTTTAAACTTACTTAAACAATGTCTTAAACAAAATTTTTTCATTTTTAATAACAACACATATGAACAAACCGAAGGTTTAGCTATGGGATCTCCACTCTCCGGAACTTTAGCCGAGATTTTTATGAAAAAGTTTGAGGAAAGCATCTTTCAATTATTTAATGATTATACACTACACATTCAGTTCTGGTATCGCTATGTGGATGATGTACTCTGTTTTTGGACAGGTTCCCTTGACGAACTAAACTTTTTCTTTGGCAGAATCAATAATCTACATCCAAATATCTCTTTTTCGATCGAATTAGAAAATAATAATACAATCAATTTCTTAGATATAAATATAGCCAAAATAAACAATAATTTTACCTTCAAAATTTTCAGAAAACCAACTCAAACAATAGACTCCATTAACAATAGTTCAAATCATTGCACCGCTCATAAATCAGCTGTTTTCAATTCACACATCCACAGAATGTTAACTTATGGACTAGATAACCAGGAAATAAAAAACGAAATTTAAATCCTTAAACAACTAGCAATTGCAAATAATTTTCATCCTAACATAATAGATAAACTAATAAATAGGAAATTAAACAAACTATCACTACAAGAAGCATATAACACAATCCATATAGAAACAATTGAAAATTTAAGAATGAGCATTCCTTACATTGGCAACATTTGTTACAAAATTAAAAATATTTTCCACAAATTGAATATTGATATTGTATTTAAACCTATCACTAACCTAAAAAAACAATTATGCTTCAAATTAGATAAACAAAGTCCCATCGAATCATCTGGTGTTTACAAACTCATTTGTCAAAATTGTCAAGCGAACTATGTCGGTAAAACAGGACGCAACTTCTACACACGATTCAAAGAACACGCGCGCGTTTTGAACTCTAAATCTGGACACTTAACGTTTGCAGAACACATAATTGACACAGGCTACAGTTTTAATATTTACAAAGATTTTGAAATACTCCATTTTCATAAGAACGGTAAAGTTCTCGATTTTCTGGAAAATCTAGAAATAAAAAAAACATTAAAAACCAATAATAACTTATGCCTACACGACCAAACCACCTTAAGGCACAGCCCCCTACTGGAGATCCTTCTAAATTAAAATCTCCTTCCATTCAAGTTTTTTCCCTCGTTTTTTGGTTCTTACGCATACTTGTTCATTTTAAATTAAAAAACTTTTTCACTAGTCTCCATTTTTATTTGAGCGTCGCTGATTTTGGTTTTCAATTTTTTTCGTTTATTTATTAAAAAGTTTGTATTTTAATGAATTCTTACAACAAATTTCGTTTCTTCGCTATAAGTTTGTCGTTCCTGTAATCATTTTAGTGTAAATTTCATATTTTATATTGTATACTATTTAAAAAAAAAAAAACCTAATTAACACATTTATTTTGGAATAAGTTTCCTTGACTTTGTTTTACATACAAATAATTTTTTTAATAATGTTATGATATTTGTTCAATAATTTATACATTTATTCATCTTCATATTGTACAATTATACATAAAATTCTTTACTCTTTTGTAGTCTCGCCGGTCTGAGGATGGTTACCCAGTAACCGAAACCGGTAACAATAAAAAAAAAATTTAGAAAACAGTGTGTTTAAGACTTGAAGTTCTACCTTCTTCCTACACCCTTCCTTTCATAGAACACGCTCGGGTTACTACAGTCTACAATGTCTTCAGCGAGTCTGGCTACCCCAACCCTCTAATACAGGCGACTACTACGAAAGAGAGAATTAACGAAACTGGACATATGGTTCAACAGGACTTGCCTACAAAAGAAGATTTTCCCCAAATACATCCAACATAAATTTTCGAGACAAAGCAACGCTTCAAATTCGTCCTCCAACCATCACATACTAAAAACAAAACAGGTATTACTTAAACAAGAAATTAGAAAACATTACATTAAAATTGATAATTTGAATATAAAACTTAAAATACTTTATAACCAAATAACTTCAACGATTCCATTTGTTATTCTTGATGAATTCCTGAAAGATTGTAGTGATATGATTTCTCATGTTTATAGAGTCAAGTATACTAGATTAAAAAACAAAATTGCACGACTCACAAAAATTAAAAACATTACAAAATTAAACAACACCCAAACAGAAGTTTATAAACATCACACATTCCACGATACAGTTAAAAGCTTCACAAACATACATTTTAATAACAATGAACTCGACCTGCTCAACAAAGGTCTTAAATTTAATCCCACGAATACCCCCTCCAAAAAACAATTTGAAGAATTCGTCGCAAATATTAACAACATAGCAAGCTTAACAAATGAAAAAAACATTTTATTAGATTTGACACATACAGTAGCTACATACAAAAAGAATAATTTTCGCACCAAAAATACGTCTACAAGTGTAAACATAACCACGAAAAACACCCTTAATGACATCAAAACTGAAATTAAGGAAAACAACTTGATAATAACTAAAGCTGACAAAGGCAACTGTATTTGTATTTTAAATATTGACAATTATGTTAACAAAGTAGAAGATTTCTTAAATACTAGTAATTTTAAAAAACTTTGAACAAATCCTACAAACTCTTTTATCACTAACATGAAAAAAGAAATAAAAAACCATACTGATTTCTTAGAACTATATAATATACAAAATTCAATACCGATGAACCCCAGAACACCAATCTTATACGGTCTTCCCAAAATCCACAAAGCTAATTGTCCTATTAGACCGGTAGTATCTTTTATTGATTCACCTACTTACTTATTAGCAAAAGAACTTAATAATTTCATCACTAAAAATCTAAATTTCAAATCTAAATACTCGATAAAAAATACTCCCGATCTAATAGGTAAAATTAGAAATGTAAATAACGACAGAAACGGAATTCTAGTCTCTTTTGATGTAAACAATTTATTTACCAATGTTCCGATACAGGAAACTGTCACCTTAATATCATCAATGTTATTTGATTCACCTTTTTAGACGACATCTGCTCTAGTTTTTTAAACTTACTTAAACAATGTCTTAAACAAAATTTTTTCATTTTTAATAACAACACATATGAACAAACCGAAGGTTTAGCTATGGGATCTCCACTCTCCGGAACTTTAGCCGAGATTTTTATGAAAAAGTTTGAGGAAAGCATCTTTCAATTATTTAATGATTATACACAACACATTCAGTTCTGGTATCGCTATGTGGATGATGTACTCTGTTTTTGGACAGGTTCCCTTGACGAACTAAACTTTTTCTTTGGCAAAATCAATAATCTACATCTAAATATCTCTTTTTCGATCGAATTAGAAAATAATAATACAATCAATTTCTTAGATATAAATATAGCCAAAATAAACAATAATTTTACCTTCAAAATTTTCAGAAAACCAACTCAAACAATAGACTCCATTAACAATAGTTCAAATCATTGCACCGCTCATAAATCAGCTGTTTTCAATTCACACATCCACAGAATGTTAACTTATGGACTAGATAACCAGGAAATAAAAAACGAAATTTAAATCCTTAAACAACTAGCAATTGCAAATAATTTTCATCCTAACATAATAGATAAACTAATAAATAGGAAATTAAACAAACTATCACTACAAGAAGCATATAACACAATCCATATAGAAACAATTGAAAATTTAAGAATGAGCATTCCTTACATTGGCAACATTTGTTACAAAATTAAAAATATTTTCCACAAATTGAATATTGATATTGTATTTAAACCTATCACTAACCTAAAAAAACAATTATGCATCAAATTAGATAAACAAAGTCCCATCGAATCATCTGGTGTTTACAAACTCATTTGTCAAAATTGTCAAGCGAACTATGTCGGTAAAACAGGACGCAACTTCTACACACGATTCAAAGAACACGCGCGCGTTTTGAACTCTAAATCCGGACACTCAACGTTTGCAGAACACATAATTGAAACAGGCCACAGTTTTAATATTTACAAAGATTTTGAAATACTTCATTTTCATAAGAACGGTAAAGTTCTCGATTTTCTGGAAAATCTAGAAATAAAAAAACATTAAAAACCAATAATAACTTATGTCTAAACGACCAAACCACCTTAAGGCCCCCTGCTGGAGATCCTTCAAAATTAAAATCTCCTTCCATTCAAGTTTTTTCCCTCGTTTTTTGGTTCTTGCGCATACTTGTTCATTTTAAATTAAAAAACTTTTTCACTAGTCCCCATTTTTATTTGAGCGTCGCTGATTTTGGTTTTAAATTTTTTGCGTTTATGTATTAAAAAGTTAAAAATTTCGTTTCTTCGCTATAAGTTTGTCGTTCCTGTAATCATTTTAGTGTAAGTTTCATATTTTATACTAATTTAAAAAAAAAATTTTAAACACACATTTATTTGATGTTGAAAGTTTAGAGGTCCACTTAACAACAATAAATTTTGACCAGGCGGAAATTAACACTTTAAACAAAGGACTAAAACATAATAAACTTCTAAACTTTCAACATAACATCGAGAAACTAATAATAGATACGGAAGAAACGATTCAAAAATTACCAGTTGAAGAACAAAATAAAACCAGACATTTTGCAGCTAAACAATTTGAAGATATAATTAAAAACAACCAAAATCGTAATAATAAAGAAAATAAACAATACATGAGAACCGTCAAATCGATTAAAAATAAAATAAAAGACAACAACGCGATCTTACCAAAAGCTGATAAAGGTAATATAATCGTTATAATAAACAAAGACGAATATGTAAACAAAACTATAGAATTTATTAATAATAATAATTGTACCGAACTAAAACGTGACCAAACTAATAAAAATCAAACGGATTTAAAAAACGCCATTAAAAATTCTCCATTAATAATTGATAAAAATAAAATGTACTTACAACTAAACATGAACCCCCAAGCACCGACATTAAAAGCTCTACCTAAAATTCACAAAACTAACGTACCCATAAGACCACTAGTTAACTTTACCCAAGCTCCGACTTATAAAATATCTAAAACACTTGCGATTTTACTCAAAAACATACTTGAATTAGATAATAAACATACCATTAAAAATAATTTAGATTTAATAACGGAAACTAAAAATTTAAAATTAAATGAAACCACGCGGTTAATATCTTTCGACATAATTAACCTGTACACTAATATACCAATAAAAGAAACATTAACAATAATTAAAGATACATTAAAAGATAAAGGATTTGACCCATCGTTTATTTTGCAATTAACTAATCTTTTAACGACCGTCCTAAACCAAAACTACTTCCAATTTAATAATAAATATTATAAACAAAACAGCGGTTTAGCTATGGGAAGCCCCCTATCCGGTATATTATCAGAAATATTCTTACAACATTTAGAAAATAAACTACTTACTAAAATAGCAACTAAATATAAAATTATAAAATGGATACGGTACGTCGATGATGTTCTTTGCATAACTAACCATAAAAATGCTAACGAAATACTTAACGAAATTAATAATTATCATACTAATATAAAATTTACCTTAGAAGAAGAATTTAATAATGAAATAAATTATCTCGACCTAACAATTATTAAAATTGCAAACAAAATTGAATATAAAATTTACCGTAAACCAACACAAACTGATAACATAATTCACGCAACTTCAGAACACCCTAAACAACATAAATTCGCTGCCCTTAGAAGCCTAATATATCGCCTTGAAACCGTGCCCTTAAACAAAGAAAACTATAAAAATGAATTAAATACAATCCACCAAATTGCGTTAAACAACGTATATACTAAAACTATCGTTAACAAATTACATAAAAATATAAAACACAAGATTAAAAACAAAAACAAAAATCAAATTACATCAAACACGGACATTAAACAACAATGGTCTAAATTTACTTATATCGGTAAATTCACCCACACCATAACTAAATTATTTAAGAACAGTAACATAAAAATAGCATATAAGACCGAAGATAACCTTAAAAACCAAATTAATAATAACATCGAAAATAAAAATAAATATAATAATAGCGGCATCTATAAATTAAAATGCGGAACTTGCAATTTAAATTACATCGGTCAAACCGGACGAAAATTTAAAGACAGATATAAAGAACATATAAATTCATTTAAAAACTTTAAAACTGACTCAAATTTCGCGACTCATCTAATAGATAATAAACACGCAGCGGGTTAAATCGAGGACATAATGTCAATTTGTAAAATACAAAATAAAAGTAACAGACTTAACATTATCGAAAACTTAGAAATCTACAAAGAAAAATCATACAAACCAATTATAAACGTCCAAATTAACAGTCAATCAGACATAATCTTCCGCCCAATAAAATTACTCCATAACCATGACCCTATAAAACCTAGATCCCAAAGTCCCTAATTTCAGTTACCTGATGATGATCGAAAGATCGAAACGCGTAGTGACACAAACAGTGCCGAGTTTTGTATTCCGCTCAGTGTCATATTTGGTTTATTACATTGAATCTTATTTTACAACGATCTTTGCATTAAACCTTATATTGTATACTGCATCGGATACGATCCTCATTGACGAGTTCTTGAAAGGAACAATTTTGTTTTTAAACATTGTGACAATGAACTTCGGACATTCAGATATTTTAAATTTTAACAAAGCCACCATGGCTAAAAATCTCAACAAATACTATCGTCTAAAATTAAAGGTAAGTAAAATCAACGCCAGCATTTGGTTTAATAAACAATGCTTAAATCTTAATATCATACCTAAATATATACAAGTTAACATAAAATCTCAAACTAAAGTCGCTATAAAAATTAAAGATAAAATTAAAAGAGACTGGTTAAAATTAGAATTAAACAACGCGTATAAAACAAAACAAAAATGAAACAATAAATTACTAAAAATTCATCTATATATATCTAACACTTTTAACTACCAAACATGGGCCGAAATTAATGAATACACTAATAATGTAATACAAAACAAAATGACCACTAAATACAAAACATTAAACAAAAAACTAAAGAAACTCACGGCAGAATATAATAAAAATAACACACCCGAAAAGAATATTCATCAATTTTATAAAAGAGTCGAAAACTTAACATCAATAAATTTTGACCAGGCGGAAATTAACACTTTAAACAAAGGACTAAAACATAATAAACCTCTAAACTTTCAACATAACATCGAGAAACTAATAATAGATACGGAAGAAGCGATTCAAAAATTACCAGTTGAAGAACAAGATAAAACCAGACATTTTTCAGCTAAACAATTTGAAGATATAATTAAAAACAACCAACATCGTAATAATAAAGAAAATAAACAATACATGAGAACCGTCAAATCGATTAAAAATAAAATAAAAGACAACAACGCGATCTTAACAAAAGCTGATAAAGGTAATACAATCGTTATAATAAACAAAGACGAATATGTAAACAAAACTATAGAATTTATTAATAATAATAATTGTACCGAACTAAAACGTGACTTAACTAATAAAAATCAAACGGATTTAAAAAACGCCATTAAAAATTCTCCATTAATAATTGATAAAAATAAAATGTACTTACAACTAAACATGAACCCCCAAGCACCGACATTAAAAGCTCTACCTAAAATTCACAAAACTAACGTACCCATAAGACCACTAGTTAACTTTACCCAAGCGCCGACTTATAAAATATCTAAAACACTTGCGATTTTACTCAAAAACATACTTGAATTAGATAATAAACATACCATTAAAAATAATTTAGAATTAATAACGGAAACTAAAAATTTAAAATTAAATGAAACCACGCGGTTAATATCTTTCGAAATAATTAACCTGTACACTAATATACCAATAAAAGAAACATTAACAATAATTAAAGATACATTAAAAGATAAAGGATTTGACCCATCGTTTAATTTGCAATTAACTAATCTTTTAACGACCGTCCTAAACCAAAACTACTTCCAATTTAATAATAAATATTATAAACAAAACAGCGGTTTAGCTATGGGAAGCCCCCTATCCGGTATATTATCAGAAATATTCTTACAACATTTAGAAAATAAACTACTTACTAAAATAGCAACTAAATATAAAATTATAAAATGGATACGGTACGTCGATGATGTTCTTTGCATAACTAACCATAAAAATGTTAACGAAATACTTAACGAAATTAATAATTATCATACTAATATAAAATTTACCTTAGAAGAAGAATTTAATAATGAAATAAATTATCTCGACCTAACAATTATTAAAATTGCAAACAAAATTGAATATAAAATTTACCGTAAACCAACACAAACTGATAACATAATTCACGCAACTTCAGAACACCCTAAACAACATAAATTCGCTGCCCTTAGAAGCCTAATATATCGCCTTGAAACCGTGCCCTTAAACAAAGAAAACTATAAAAATGAATTAAATACAATCCACCAAATTGCGTTAAACAACGTATATACTAAAACTATCGTTAACAAATTACATAAAAATATAAAACACAAGATTAAAAACAAAAACAAAAATCAAATTACATCAAACACGGACATTAAACAACAATGGTCTAAATTTACTTATATCGGTAAATTCACCCACACCATAACTAAATTATTTAAGAACAGTAACATAAAAATAGCATATAAGACCGAAGATAACCTTAAAAACCAAATTAATAATAACATCGAAAATAAAAATAAATATAATAATAGCGGCATCTATAAATTAAAATGCGGAACTTGCAATTTAAATTACATCGGTCAAACCGGACGAAAATTTAAAGACAGATATAAAGAACATATAAATTCATTTAAAAACTTTAAAACTGACTCAAATTACGCGACTCATCTAATAGATAATAAACACGCAGCGGGTAAAATCGAGGACATAATGTCAATTTGTAAAATACAAAATAAAAGTAACAGACTTAACATTATCGAAAACTTAGAAATCTACAAAGAAAAATCATACAAACCAATTATAAACGTCCAAATTAACAGTCAATCAGACATAATCTTCCGCCCAATAAAATTACTCCATAACCATGACCCTATAAAACCTAGATCCCAAACTCCCTAATTTCAGTTACCTGATGATGATCGAAAGATCGAAACGCGTAGTGACACAAACAGTGCCGAGTTTTGTATTCCGCTCAGTGTCATATTTGGTTTATTACATTGAATCTTATTTTACAACGATCTTTGCATTAAACCTTATATTGTATACTGCATCGGATACGATCCTCATTGACGAGTTCTTGAAAGGAACAATTTTGTTTTTAAAAATTCAATTAGTTTCAAAGCCGACATAGGAGCAGAAACTACATGCATTTCTGGAAAGACATATCACATGTTCTTTAGCGACAAGATAGTTCGACCACCCGGAAAACGTCTTTACTGTGCCGATCATAATTCCATGAAGAGTGAAGGTTTCTTCTGGGAGAAAATCGAATATCGGGGACGAGAAAAACTTGTCGATATATACATCATTGAAGATTTAGAATGTGATCTATTAGATGGTGATACATGTGAAGATCTTGGTATTGTCACACGTGCTGATGTTAATAAAGTAAGCTCGGAACAAGCGTCAAAAATGTCATTTGACCCGGTTAAACAATATCCGAAATTATTTAAGGGATTAGGACGCGTGAAAATTCCCTATCACATTACCTTGCAGCCTGACGCAGTACCGTATGCATTAACAACACCAAGAAGAATTCCGATATCAATGTTAGATGAAATTAAACGCAATCTAGAAAACATGGTACAACTAGGTGTAATAGAAGCGGTAGAAGAACCGACAGATTGGTGTGCAGGACTCGTCTTAGCTCCAAAACCTAACGGGACAATTAGGATGTGCGTGGATTATGTAGACTAAACAAATATGTTCAACGAGAGATCTTCCCAATGCCTACGACTGAGAACATCCTAGGTCGACTAGGAAAAGCGAAGTACTTCAGTAAAATAGACGCAAATCATGGATTTTGGCAGTGTGAGTTAGATCTAGAGTCACAGTTGTTAACAACATTTATAACACCTTTCGGAAGATATAAATTCAAGAGACTTCCGTTTGGCATTAATGCGGCTCCGGAAGTTTTACAAAAGCGAATGTCTGGAATTCTGCAAGGACTAGAGGGTGTACAAGTCAACATATACGATATACTCGTTTTTGGGACAACTATAGAAGAACATGATACTCGATTAAATTGTGTTTCAGAAATTACAAAAAGCCGGAGTGACATTAAATATTGACAAATGCATGTTCGGTGTCACTCGTGTCAAATTTCTGGGCCATATAATTGATGAAAATGGCATGCATATTGACAGTGAGCGAGTTACAGCCATACGAGAAATGGGAAACCCACAAAACCGTTCTGAATTAAGAAGTTTATTGGGTTCTGTCAACTATTTGACAAAATATTTCCCAGATTTGGCAACAAAAGCACACGTTCAATACTGAGTGAAAAAAATGAATTCGTCTGGGGTCCAACACAACAACGAGCGTTTAATGGAATAAAAGAAAATCTAAGTAAAGCTCTAATTTTAGCCTGGTTTGAACCACATCGTGAGACTGTCATAACTGCTGACGCTTCCTCCTATGGAATCGGGGCAGTTCTTAAGCAGCGACAAAAGGATGGTAATTTCCGCCCCATCGCTTATGCTTCTAAAACGTTGACAGCTCATCAGAGAATCTGGGCACAGATAGAAAAAGAGGGATACCTATTCATTGGTTTGGGCATGCGAGCGATTTAAAAATTTCATTATAGGACTGAAGATTACTTTAGAAACAGACAATAAACCGTTGGTACCTATCTTCAGTACAAAAGACTTAGACGACATAACACCAAAACTTCAACGTATGCGACATCGACTAGCAAGAAATATTTACGATATTCGTCATATTCTTGGCAAAGAATTATACACTGCAGATATTTTATCAAGGAGACCACTTCAATGTACTGCAGATGATGACGACTTTGAACCGGAAGTCACTGCTTATGTGAGTATGATCAGAAATAATTTTCCTTCATCCGATACGAGACTTCAAGAAATTATCGCAGCACAAACACGTGATGAAATTTCTTTGAAGCTGAAAGAGTATAGTATTAACGGATGGCCTACAAAAGATACATTAGATAGTAATTTAAAAGTATATTGGCAGTATAGAAATGAGATTTCTGTCCAAGATAATATACTAATGAAAGCTACGCGAATTTATATTCCTTCAGGTCCACTCCGAAAAGATATTTTACATAAAATACATGAAGGATATAGTGAAGTGCAGAGCAAGAATACGAGATTCTGTTTGGTGGCCGAGAATTTCTGTTAATATTGAAGAACTAATCAAAGAATGTAGTCAGTGTATAATGGAATCAAAGAACAAACATGAAACATTGATTTCGTCTGAATTCCCACAACGGCCTTGGCAGAAACTTGGCATGGATTTATTCAAGCTTGACGGTAAATGGTATCTTCTTGTTACTGATTATTATTCTCGTTACCCAGAAATTGCACCATTATCATCGTTACGGGAGAAAGAAGTATTTAACCATTTGAAGTCCTTATTTTCTCGTCATGGTACTCCAGAAGAAATCATCAGTGATAATGGAACGCATTTTGGTCAACTACTATCATCCGACTTTTCAAAATTTAAAATTGATTGGGGTTTTCGGCACAATACATCGAGTCCGAAATATCATGAAAGTAATGGATTCATCGAAGCCGGAGTTAAAATTGTAAAGAGAAGTTTAAAGAAGAGTGACAATGGATGCAGAGCTTTGCAGAACTATCGTGCAACACCTCTCTCTAATGGGTTTTCTCCAGCTGAACTCCTGATGGGAAGACGTCTTAGAACTTCTGTACCGATTATTACAACGAAATTAGAACCACAAATACCAGACAAGAAAGCTATTCAAATTCATGAACTTGAAGATCGTAGTAAAGAGAAATTTTACTATGATCAAAGACATCGACATCATTGAGACGGCAAAAAGGATGGTTCGTCGAAATCGATACCATCTTATCAAAATTCGAAAACCAGCTGACTTCAATGAAGAAGACGATGACGAGAGATCTCTTCTTGAAATTGATAATAAAAATCAAACGGATTTAAAAAACGCCATTAAAAATTCTCCATTAATAATTGATAAAAATAAAATGTACTTACAACTAAACATGAACCCCCAAGCACCGACATTAAAAGCTCTACCTAAAATTCACAAAACTAACGTACCCATAAGACCACTAGTTAACTTTACCCAAGCTCCGACTTATAAAATATCTAAAACACTTGCGATTTTACTCAAAAACATACTTGAATTAGATAATAAACATACCATTAAAAATAATTTAGAATTAATAACGGAAACTAAAAATTTTAAATTAAATGAAACCACGCGGTTAATATCTTTCGAAATAATTAACCTGTACACTAATATACCAATAAAAGAAACATTAACAATAATTAAAGATACATTAAAAGATAAAAGATTTGACCCATCGTTTATTTTGCAATTAACTAATCTTTTAACGACCGTCCTAAACCAAAACTACTTCCAATTTAATAATAAATATTATAAACAAAACAGCGGTTTAGCTATGGGAAGCCCCCTATCCGGTATATTATCAGAAATATTCTTACAACATTTAGAAAATAAACTACTTACTAAAATAGCAACTAAATATAATATTATAAAATGGACACGGTACGTCGATGATGTTCTTTGCATAACTAACCATAAAAATGCTAACGAAATACTTAACGAAATTAATAATTATCATACTAATATAAAATTTACCTTAGAAGAAGAATTTAATAATGAAATAAATTATCTCGACCTAACAATTATTAAAATTGCAAACAAAATTGAATATAAAATTTACCGTAAACCAACACAAACTGATAACATAATTCACGCAACTTCAGAACACCCTAAACAACATAAATTCGCTGCCCTTAGAAGCCTAATATATCGCCTTGAAACCGTGCCCTTAAACAAAGAAAACTATAAAAATGAATTAAATACAATCCACCAAATTGCATTAAACAACGGATATACTAAAACTATCGTTAACAAATTACATAAAAATATAAAACACAAGATTAAAAACAAAAACAAAAATCAAATTACATCAAACACGGACATTAAACAACAATGGTCTAAATTTACTTATATCGGTAAATTCACCCACACCATAACTAAATTATTTAAGAACAGTAACATAAAAATAGCATATAAGACCGAAGATAACCTTAAAAACCAAATTAATATTAACATCGAAAATAAAAATAAATATAATAATAGCGGCATCTATAAATTAAAATGCGGAACTTGCAATTTAAATTACATCGGTCAAACCGGACGAAAATTTAAAGACAGATATAAAGAACATATAAATTCATTTAAAAACTTTAAAACTGACTCAAATTTCGCGACTCATCTAATAGATAATAAACACGCAGCGGGTTAAATCGAGGACATAATGTCAATTTGTAAAATACAAAATAAAAGTAACAGACTTAACATTATCGAAAACTTAGAAATCTACAAAGAAAAATCATACAAACCAATTATAAACGTCCAAATTAACAGTCAATCAGACATAATCTTCCGCCCAATAAAATTACTCCATAACCATGACCCTATAAAACCTAGATCCCAAACTCCCTAATTTCAGTTACCTGATGATGATCGAAAGATCGAAACGCGTAGTGACACAAACAGTGCCGAGTTTTGTATTCCGCTCAGTGTCATATTTGGTTTATTACATTGAATCTTATTTTACAACGATCTTTGCATTAAACCTTATATTGTATACTGCATCGGATACGATCCTCATTGACGAGTTCTTGAAAGGAACAATTTTGTTTTTAAACATTGTGACAATGAACTTCGGACATTCAGATATTCTAAATTTTAACAAAGCCATCATGGCTAAAAATCTCAACAAATACTATCGTCTAAAATTAAAGGTAAGTAAAATCAACGCCAGCATTTGGTTTAATAAACAATGCTTAAATCTTAATATCATACCTAAATATATACAAGTTAACATAAAATCTCAAACTAAAGTCGCTATAAAAATTAAAGATAAAATTAAAAGAGACTGGTTAAAATTAGAATTAAACAACGCGTATAAAACAAAACAAAAATGAAACAATAAATTACTAAAAATTCATCTATATATATCTAACACTTTTAACTACCAAACATGGGCCGAAATTAATGAATACACTAATAATGTAATACAAAACAAAATGACCACTAAATACAAAACATTAAACAAAAAACTAAAGAAACTCACGGCAGAATATAATAAAAATAACACAACCGAAAAGAATATTCATCAATTTTATAAAAGAGTCGAAAACTTAACATCAATAAATTTTGACCAGGCGGAAATTAACACTTTAAACAAAGGACTAAAACATAATAAACCTCTAAACTTTCAACATAACATCGAGAAACTAATAATAGATACGGAAGAAGCGATTCAAAAATTACCAGTTGAAGAACAAGATAAAACCAGACATTTTGCAGCTAAACAATTTGAAGATATAATTAAAAACAACCAAAATCGTAATAATAAAGAAAATAAACAATACATGAGAACCGTCAAATCGATTAAAAATAAAATAAAAGACAACAACGCGATCTTAACAAAAGCTGATAAAGGTAATACAATCGTTATAATAAACAAAGACGAATATGTAAACAAAACTATAGAATTTATTAATAATAATAATTGTACCGAACTAAAACGTGACCCAACTAATAAAAATCAAACGGATTTAAAAAAACGCCATTAAAAATTCTCCATTAATAATTGATAAAAATAAAATGTACTTACAACTAAACATGAACCCCCAAGCACCGACATTAAAAGATCTACCTAAAATTCACAAAACTAACGTACCCATAAGACCACTAGTTAACTTTACCCAAGCTCCGACTTATAAAATATCTAAAACACTTGCGATTTTACTCAAAAACATACTTGAATTAGATAATAAACATACCATTAAAAATAATTTAGAATTAATAACGGAAACTAAAAATTTAAAATTAAATGAAACCACGCGGTTAATATCTTTCGAAATAATTAACCTGTACACTAATATACCAATAAAAGAAACATTAACAATAATTAAAGATACATTAAAAGATAAAGGATTTGACCCATCGTTTATTTTGCAATTAACTAATCTTTTAACGACCGTCCTAAACCAAAACTACTTCCAATTTAATAATAAATATTATAAACAAAACAGCGGTTTAGCTATGGGAAGCCCCCTATCCGGTATATTATCAGAAATATTCTTACAACATTTAGAAAATAAACTACTTACTAAAATAGCAACTAAATATAAAATTATAAAATGGATACGGTACGTCGATGATGTTCTTTGCATAACTAACCATAAAAATGCTAACGAAATACTTAACGAAATTAATAATTATCATACTAATATAAAATTTACCTTAGAAGAAGAATTTAATAATGAAATAAATTATCTCGACCTAACAATTATTAAAATTGCAAACAAAATTGAATATAAAATTTACCGTAAACCAACACAAACTGATAACATAATTCACGCAACTTCAGAACACCCTAAACAACATAAATTCGCTGCCCTTAGAAGCCTAATATATCGCCTTGAAACCGTGCCCTTAAACAAAGAAAACTATAAAAATGAATTAAATACAATCCACCAAATTGCATTAAACAACGGATATACTAAAACTATCGTTAACAAATTACATAAAAATATAAAACACAAGATTAAAAACAAAAACAAAAATCAAATTACATCAAACACGGACATTAAACAACAATGGTCTAAATTTACTTATATCGGTAAATTCACCCACACCATAACTAAATTATTTAAGAACAGTAACATAAAAATAGCATATAAGACCGAAGATAACCTTAAAACCCAAATTAATAATAACATCGAAAATAAAAATAAATATAATAATAGCGGCATCTATAAATTAAAATGCGGAACTTGCAATTTAAATTACATCGGTCAAACCGGACGAAAATTTAAAGACAGATATAAAGAACATATAAATTCATTTAAAAACTTTAAAACTGACTCAAATTACGCGACTCATCTAATAGATAATAAACACGCAGCGGGTTAAATCGAGGACATAATGTCAATTTGTAAAATACAAAATAAAAGTAACAGACTTAACATTATCGAAAACTTAGAAATCTACAAAGAAAAATCATACAAACCAATTATAAACGTCCAAATTAACAGTCAATCAGACATAATCTTCCGCCCAATAAAATTACTCCATAACCATGACCCTATAAAACCTAGATCCCAAACTCCCTAATTTCAGTTACCTGATGATGATCGAAAGATCGAAACGCGTAGTGACACAAACAGTGCCGAGTTTTGTATTCCGCTCAGTGTCATATTTGGTTTATTACATTGAATCTTATTTTACAACGATCTTTGCATTAAACCTTATATTGTATACTGCATCGGATACGATCCTCATTGACGAGTTCTTGAAAGGAACAATGTTGTTTTTAAAAATTCAATTAGTTTCAAAGCCGACATAGGAGCAGAAACTACATGCATTTCTGGAAAGACATATCACATGTTCTTTAGCGACAAGATAGTTCGACCACCTGGAAAACGTCTTTACTGTGCCGATCATAATTCCATGAAGAGTGAAGGTTTCTTCTGGGAGAAAATCGAATATCGGGGACGAGAAAAACTTGTCGATATATACATCATTGAAGATTTAGAATGTGATCTATTAGATGGTGATACATGTGAAGATCTTGGTATTGTCACACGTGCTGATGTTAATAAAGTAAGCTCGGAACAAGCGTCAAAAATGTCATTTGACCCGGTTAAACAATATCCGAAATTATTTAAGGGATTAGGACGCGTGAAAATTCCCTATCACATTACCTTGCAGCCTGACGCAGTACCGTATGCATTAACAACACCAAGAAGAATTCCGATATCAATGTTAGATGAAATTAAACGCAATCTAGAAAACATGGTACAACTAGGTGTAATAGAAGCGGTAGAAGAACCGACAGATTGGTGTGCAGGACTCGTCTTAGCTCCAAAACCTAACGGGACAATTAGGATGTGCGTGGATTATGTAGACTAAACAAATATGTTCAACGAGAGATCTTCCCAATGCCTACGACTGAGAACATCCTAGGTCGACTAGGAAAAGCGAAGTACTTCAGTAAAATAGACGCAAAACATGGATTTTGGCAGTGTAAGTTAGATCTAGAGTCACAGTTGTTAACAACATTTATAACACCTTTCGGAAGATATAAATTCAAGAGACTTCCGTTTGGCATTAATGCGGCTCCGGAAGTTTTACAAAAGCGAATGTCTGGAATTCTGCAAGGACTAGAGGGTGTACAGGTCAACATATACGATATACTCCTTTTTGGGACAACTATAGAAGAACATGATACTCGATTAAATTGTGTGTTTCAGAAATTACAAAAAGCCAGAGTGACATTAAATATTGACAAATGCATGTTCGGTGTCACTCGTGTCAAATTTCTGGGCCATATAATCGATGAAAATGGCATGCATATTGACAGTGAGCGAGTTACAGCCATACGAGAAATGGGAAACCCACAAAACCGTTCTGAATTAAGAAGTTTATTGGGTTCTGTCAACTATTTGACAAAATTTTTCCCAGATTTGGCAACAAAAGCACACGTTCTTAATGAAATACTGAGTGAAAAAAATGAATTCGTCTGGGGTCCAACACAACAACGAGCGTTTAATGGAATAAAAGAAAATCTAAGTAAAGCTCTAATTTTAGCCTGGTTTGAACCACATCGTGAGACTGTCATAACTGCTGACGCTTCCTCCTATGGAATCGGGGCAGTTCTTAAGCAGCGACAAAAGGATGGTAATTTCCGCCCCATCGCTTATGCTTCTAAAACGTTGACAGCTCATCAGAGAAACTGGGCACAGATAGAAAAAGAGGGATACCTATTCATTGGTTTGGGCATGCGAGCGATTTAAAAATTTCATTATAGGACTGAAGATTACTTTAGAAACAGACAATAAACCGTTGGTACCTATCTTCAGTACAAAAGACTTAGACGACATAACACCAAAACTTCAACGTATGCGACATCGACTAGCAAGATATATTTACGATATTCGTCATATTCTTGGCAAAGAATTATACACTGCAGATATTTTATCAAGGAGACCACTTCAATGTACTGCAGATGATGACGACTTTGAACCGGAAGTCACTGCTTATGTGAGTATGATCAGAAATAATTTTCCTTCATCCGATACGAGACTTCAAGAAATTATCGCAGCACAAACACGTGATGAAATTTCTTTCAAGCTGAAAGAGTATAGTATTAACGGATGGCCTACAAAAGATACATTAGATAGTAATTTAAAAGTATATTGGCAGTATAGAAATGAGATTTCTGTCCAAGATAATATACTAATGAAAGCTACGCGAATTTATATTCCTTCAGGTCCACTCCGAAAAGATATTTTACATAAAATACATGAAGGATATAGTGAAGTGCAGAGCAAGAATACGAGATTCTGTTTGGTGGCCGAGAATTTCTGTTGATATTAAAAAACTAATCAAAGAATGTAGTCAGTGTATAATGGAATCAAAGAACAAACATGAAACATTGATTTCGTCTGTATTCCCACAACGGCCTTGGCAGAAACTTGGCATGGATTTATTCAAGCTTGACGGTAAATGGTATCTTCTTGTTACTGATTATTATTCTCGTTACCCAGAAATTGCACCATTATCATCGTTACGGGAGAAAGAAGTATTTAACCATTTGAAGTCCTTATTTTCTCGTCATGGTACTCCAGAAGAAATCATCAGTGATAATGGAACGCATTTTGGTCAACTACTATCATCCGACTTTTCAAAATTTAAAATTGATTGGGGTTTTCGGCACAATACATCGAGTCCGAAATATCATGAAAGTAATGGATTCATCGAAGCCGTAGTTAAAATTGTAAAGAGAAGTTTAAAGAAGAGTGACAATGGATGCAGAGCTTTGCAGAACTATCGTGCAACACCTCTCTCTAATGGGTTTTCTCCAGCTGAACTCCTGATGGGAAGACGTCTTAGAACTTCTGTACCGATTATTACAACGAAATTAGAACCACAAATACCAGACAAGAAAGCTATTCAAATTCATGAACTTGAAGATCGTAGTAAAGAGAAATTTTACTATGATCAAAGACATCGACATCATTGAGACGGCAAAAAGGATGGTTCGTCGAAATCGATACCATCTTATCAAAATTCGAATACCAGCTGACTTCAATGAAGAAGACGATGACGACAGATCTCTTCTTGAAATTGATAATGTCATCCCGAAACCACGAGTGGCAGATGAAACTCCACAGCGTCAAGGTCTTCCACAAGAAGAACAACGTACAACAAGAAGTGGACGTCAAGTGAACCCTCATAAGAGGCTCATTGAAATTTGTTAATATATGTTATATATTTGATTTATTAATTATGTTTTTCAATGACTTATATTTACTTAGAAAGGGAGATGTGATGTTAATATAATATATCTAAGTATGCTTATTGTAACAATAGAAACAATATGTGGATTGACAGTTAATAAATAAAATACAATACACGTTGTATATTGTAAGCTACATGGGATGGATTCTAGAATACTTACTACACTTAAAATAGCAATTTTCTTGTTGCAATGTTTTCTTTTAACTAAAATATCATATAAATAACTGCCTCCGCGCCCGAATATTATAATTCTTCATCATATTTTAGCTTAAAGAAAACATTGCAACAAGAAAATTGCTATTTCAAGTGTTGTAAGTATTCTAGAATCCAGCTAATGTAGCTTACAATATACAACGTATTGATCAAGAATAGATAAAATCTGACATTATTTTTGTAAAAAATCTTATAAATATTTGCTTCCGCGCCTGAATTTTATAATTCTTCATCATATTTTAGCTAAAAGAAAACATTGCAACAAGAAAATTGCTATTTCAAGTGTGGTAGGTATTCTAGAACCCAGCCCATGTAGCTTACAATATACAACGTATTCACTAAAATGACACCCGAAAATTGAATGTTTATTATCTGATTGGTACCACGTTTTGGCCACTTTTGCATATCCAATGCTTAAAACCATCCATAGTATAGATCCTAAAGCCTGAATATGAATGTTTTAACAAAAATATCAATTTCAAGAGTAGGTAAAATCTGACATTATTTTTATATAAAAAATCAAATAAATATTTGATTCCGCGCCCGAATTTTATAATTTTTCATCATATTTTAGCTGAAAGAAAACATTGCATCAAGAAAATTGCTATTTTAGGTGTGGTAGGTATTCTAGAATCCAGCCCATGTAGCTTACAATATACAATGTATTCATTAAAATGACACCCGAAAATTGAGTGTTTATTATCTGATTGGTCCCACATTTTGGTCACTTTTCAATGGCCAATGCTAAAACCATCCATAGTATAGATCCTATAGCATGAATATGAATGTTTTTACAAAAATATCCATTTCAAGAATAGGTAAAACTGACATTATTTTTGTAAAAAATCGTATAAATATTTGCTTCCGCGCCCGAATTTTACTATACTTCATCATATTTTAGCTAAAAGAAAACATTGCAACAAGAAAATTGCTATTTCAAGTGTGGTAGGTATTCTAGAATCCAGCCCATGTAGCTTACAATATACAACGTATTCACAAAGAATAGGTAAAATCCGGCTTTATTTTTGTAAAAAATCTTATAATTATACGCTTGCGCGCCCGAATATTATAATTCTTCATCATATTTTAGCTAAAAGAAAACATTGCAACAAGAAAATTGCTATTTCAAGTGTGGTAAGTGTTCTAGAATCCAGCGTATGTAGCTTACAATATACAACGTATTGATTAAGAATAGGTAAAATCTGACTTTATTTTTGTAAAAAGTCTTATAAATATTTGCTTCGGCGCCTGAATTTTATAATTCTTCATCATATTTTAGCTAAAAGAAAAACATTGCAACAAAAAAATTTCTATTTCAAGTGTGGTAGGTATTCTAGAATCCAGCCCATGTAGCTTACAATATACAACGTATTCATCAAGAATAGGTAAAATCTGGCTTTATTCTTGTAAAAAATCATATGATTATATGCTTCCGCGCCCGAACGTTATAATTCTTTATCATATTTTAGATAAAAAAAAACATTGCATCAAGAAAATTGCTATTTCAAGTGTGGTAAGTATTCTAGAATCCAGCCTATGTTGCTTACAATATACAACGTATTGATCAAGAATAGGTAAAATCTGACTTTATTTTTATAAATAATTTTATAAATATTTGCTTCTGCGCCTGAATTTTATAGTTTTTCATCATATATAAGCTAAAAGAAAACATTGCAACAAGAAAATTGCTATTTCAAGTGTGGTAGGTATTCTAGAATCCAGCCCATGTAGCTTACAATATACAACGTATTCATTAAAATGACACCCGAAAATTGAATGTTTATTATCTGATTGGTACCACGTTTTGGTCACTTTTGCATGTCCAATGCTTAAAACCATCCATAGTATAGATCCTAAAGCCTGAATATGAATGTTTTAACAAAAATATCAATTTCAAGGATAGGTAAAATCTGACTTTATTTTTGTAAAAAATCATATAAATATTTGATTCCGCGCTCGAATTTTATAATTCTTCATCATATTTTGGCTAAAAGAAAACATTGCAACAAGCAAATTGCTATTTCAAGTGTGGTAGGTAATCTAGAATCCAGCCCATGTAGCTTACAATATACAATGTATTCATTAAAATGACACCCGAAAATAGATTGTTTATTATCTGATTGGTACCATATTTTGGTAACTTTAGCATGGCCGAGGCTAAAACCATCCATACTATAGATCCTATAGCATGAATATGAATGTTTTAACAAAAATATCCATTTCAAGAATTGATAAAATCTGACTTAATTTTTGTAAAAAATCATATAAATAATTGCCTCCGCGCCCGAATTTTAAAATTCTTCATCATATTTTAGTTAAAAGAAAACATTGCAACAAGAAAATTGCTATTACAAGTTTGGTAAGTATTCTAGAATCCAGCCCATGTAGCTTACAATATACAACGTGTATTGTATTTTATTTATTAACTGTCAATCCACATATTGTTTCTATTGTTACAATAAGCATACTTAGATATATTATATTAACATCACATCTCCCCTTTTAAGTAAATATAAGTCATTGAAAAACATAATTAATAAATCAAATATATAACATATATTAACAAATTTCAATGAGCCTCTTAGGAGGGTTCACTTGACGTCCACTTCTTGTTGTACGTTGTTCTTCTTGTGGAAAACCTTGATGCTGTGGAGTTTCATCTGCCACCCGTGGTTTAGGGATGACATCGTCAATTTCAGGAAGAGATCTGTCGTCATCGTCTTCTTCATTGAAGTCAGCTGGATTTTGAATTTTGATAAGATGGTATCGATTTCGACGAACCGTCCTTTTCGCCGCCTCTATGATGTACGAACGTGGTGTGTTCAATTTCTCTTTCAATTGTCCGTATCTTCGAAGATCGATAATCTACACCCTATCTCCTATCTTTAATTCAGGAAGATCTCGTGCTTGATGTCTTTGATCATAGTAAAATTTCTGTTTACTACGATCTTCAAGTTCATGAATTTGAATAGCTTTCTTATCTGGTATTTGTGGTTCTAATTTCGTTGTACTAATCGGTACAGAAGTTCTAAGACGTCTTCCCATCAGGAGTTTAGCTGGAGAAAACCCATTAGAGAGAGGTGTTGCACGATAGTTCTGCAAAGCTCTGTAACCATCGTCACTCTTCTTTAAACTTCTCTTTACAATTTTAACTCCGGCTTCGATGAATCCATTACTTTGATGATATTTCGGACTCGATGTATTGTGCCGAAAACCCCAACCAATTTGAAATTTTGAAAAGTCGGATGATAGTAGTGGACCAAAATGCGTTCCATTATCACTGATGATTCCTTCTGGAGTACCATGACGAGAAAATATGGACTTCAAATGGTTAACCACTTCTTTCTCCCGTAACGATGATAATGGTGCAATTTCTGGGTAACGAGAATAATAATCAGTAACAAGAAGATACCATTTACCGTCAAACTTGAATAAATCCATGCCAAGTTTCTACCAAGGCCGTTGTGGGAATTCAAACGGAATCAATGTTTCATGTTTGTTCTTTGATTCCATTATACACTGACTACATTCTTTGATTAGTTCTTCAATAACAACAGTAATTTTCGGCCACCGAACAGAATCTCGTATTCTTGCTCTGCACTTCACTATATCCTTTATGTATTTTATGTAAAATATCTTTTCGGAGTGGACCTGAAGGAATATAAATTCGCGTAGCTTTCATTAGTATATTATCTTGGACAGAAATCTCATTTCTATACTGCTAATATACTTTTAAATTACTATCTATTGTATCTTTTGTAGGCCATCCGTTAATACTATACTCTTTCAGCTTCAAAGAAATTTCATCGCGTGTTTGTGCTGCTATAATTTCTTGAAGTCTCGTATCGGATGAAGGAAAATCATTTCTGATCATACTCACATAAGCAGTGACTTCCAGTTCAAAGTCGTCATCATCTGCAGTACATTGAAGTGGTCTCCTTGATAAAATATCTGCAGTGTATAATTCTTTGCCCTCTTTTTCTATCTGTGCCCAGTTTCTCTGATGAGCTGTCAACGTTTTAGAAGCATAAGCGATGGGGCGGAAATTACCATCCTTTTGTCGCTGCTTAAGAACTGCCCCGATTCCATAGGAGGAAGCGTCAGCAGTTATGACAGTCTCACGATGTGGTTCAAACCAGGCTAAAATTAGAGCTTTACTTAGATTTTCTTTTATTCCATTAAACGCTCGTTGTTGTGTTGGACGCCAGACGAATTCATTTTTTTCACTCAGTATTTCATTAAGAACGTGTGCTTTTGTTGCCAAATCTGGGAAAAATTTTGTCAAATAGTTGACAGAACCCAATAAACTTCTTAATTCAGAACGGTTTTGTGGGTTTCCCATTTCTCGTATGGCTGTAACTCGCTCACTGTCAATATGCATGCCATTTTCATCAATTATATGGCCCAGAAATTTGACACGAGTGACACCGAACATGCATTTGTCAATATTTAATGTCACTCCGGCTTTTTGTAATTTCTGAAACACACAATTTAATCGAGTATCATGTTCTTCTATAGTTGTTCCAAAAACGAGTATATCGTATATGTTGACTTGTACACCCTCTAGTCCTTGCAGAATTCCAGACATTCGCTTTTGTAAAACTTCCGGAGCCGCATTAATGCCAAACGGAAGTCTCTTGAATTTATATCTTCCGAAAGGTGTTATAAATGTTGTTAACAACTGTGACTCTAGATCTAACTCACACTGCCAAAATCCATGATTTGCGTCTATTTTACTGAAGTACTTCGCTTTTCCTAGTCGACCTAGGATGTTCTCAGTCGTAGGCATTGGGAAGATCTCTCGTTGAACATATTTGTTTAGTCTACATAATCCACGCACATCCTAATTGTCCCGTTAGGTTTTGGAGCTAAGACGAGTCCTGCACACCAATCTGTCGGTTCTTCTACCGCTTCTATTACACCTAGTTGTACCATGTTTTCTAGATTGCGTTTAATTTCATCTAACATTGATATCGGAATTCTTCTTGGTGTTGTTAATGCATACGGTACTGCGTCAGGCTGCAAGGTAATGTGATAGGGAATTTTCACGCGTCCTAATCCCTTAAATAATTTCGGATACTGTTTACTCGGGTCAAATGACGCTTGTTCCGAGCTTACTCCATTAACATCAGCACGTGTGACAATACAAAGATCTTCACATGTATCACCATCTAATAGATCACATTCTAAATCTTCAATGATGTATATATCGACAAGTTTTTCTCGTCCCCGATATTCGATTTTCTCCCAGAAGAAACCTTCACTCTTCATGGAATTATGATCGGCACAGTAAAGACGTTTTTTGGGTGGTCGAAGTATCTTGTCGCTAAAGAACATGTGATATGTCTTTCCAGAAATGCATGTAGTTTCTGCTCCTGTGTTGGCTTTGAAACTAATTGAATTATTTAAAATTTTTACCGTAACCCTCCATATATTTCGTGGTTTTCTCACGGTATTGGATGTATTTGCATAAATTTCTGACGTACGAATTGTCCCCATAAATGAATCTGGTTCTTGTGCTACGGCATGAATAACATTTCTATTTGTATTTCTTGTGCGGCACACTTGCGCAAAATGTCCTCGTTTCTTAAATTTATGACATTCTACGTTATTAGCAGGACATTGTTTTGGTAGATGCATGTCTCTGCCACATTTTCCGCAATTTTTGTCGTTTTTATATTTAGTATCGTCACTATTTGTTCTAGTGTTCATATTGACGTTTTGACATTTCTTTCGGAAAAATTCATTACGTTTATCTTTCAGGCTGATAACTCGACCGACATCCGATTTTGCATTTTCGGTTGGTATATTCGGTAGTTGTTGTTTAATTTGTTCACTTGCTTTGACATATTGTGTTGCCTTATCTAAAGTTAAGTCTGTTTGTAGTTGTAACTTTTCAGTCATCTTTCTATCACGTACACCTACGACTATTCGATCACGAATTAATTCTTCTTTTAGCACACCGAAATCACAATGTTCTGCTTGTGCATGAAGAGCAGTAATAAATTCATCAACCGACTCTCCTTCTTGTTGGAATCGTTGATTAAAAATAGATCGTTCATAGATTATGTTTCTTTTAGAAATGAAATGATCATTGAAAGCTGTCACTACATCGTTGAACTTAAGCCTCTTCTCTTCGTTAAGATTTAACGTAAGGAACACATCGTCAGCCTGTGGTCCCATGCAGTATATTAACGCACTTGTAAGCCACCTTGGCCATTCTGTAGCTCGAGAAAAAGTAAATTTTTCCGGGGGTTGCCATATATACTCCATTATGACAATATTTAACGGCAGAACTACACTTCTACTCACTTAATTATAACGGTATTTTCCGCTGCCACCATGTATTGTATTTTATTTATTAACTGTCAATCCACATGTTGTTTCTATTGTTATAATAAGCATACTTAGATATATTATTGTAAAAAATCATATAAATATTTGCTTCCGCGCCTGATTTTTATATTTCTTCATTATATTTTAGCTAAAAGAAATCACTGCAACAAGAAAATTGCTATTTCAAGTGTGGTAGGTATTCTAGAATCCTGCCCATGTAGCTTACAATATACAACGTATTCATCAAGAATAGGTAAAATCTGACTTTATTCTTTGTGACGTCGTTACGTCGCCAGCCCGTATCGTTCTCGAAAACGTGTGACGGACTACGGCGTTACCTTCGCGTCACTCAATGTAATATACGTCGTCACAGCCTATAAAACAGTAACTCATACAAAAACACAATAATTAGTCGACAGGCACGGTATAATAAAATATACAAACGCTGTCGCCCTATTCGTTGCTAAATCTCGGGCGCCACTCTACGTAACGGTAGAGACGTCTAACTCGCAGGCTTCCAGTGACGACGGCCACGGATATCTCAATGGAGAAAAATGTCCAAGGTTCGGATTCCAACATTGGTTGTGGTCGCTCGCTTGAACACAACATCACGGAGCGACTTTCCAAAAAAGATAGTAAAAAGACGTAAATAATAGCACAAATAAATTTAGAATAAAAATCGGTTATTCTTACAACCTGCGTTGCTCGCTCACCCACGTGCACGCGATGCGAGGGTGAGGTAAAAACGAACGCAGAACCAAATTCAGCAGAACTATCCTTGATTAGTCCTGGCAGTGGCCGATGGACAAGCCGAATCCTGTTCCGCGACTCACGAAGCAAAATGACGGATTCGAGGATTCTTTCCACGCCGAAATTCATCCAAAATTATCTCGATAGTGGTAGCGCAATCACTAGTTCTTCTTCGCCCCTAGTAATCGGAATTCACAACTATCGCAACTTTCGCACAACTCGTGCACGGGATGAAAATGAACGATTTTCTCACACACACGTTTTGCTCACATAAAGATGTGAAAAACGGCAAAACACTATTCCAATTTTCCTCTAAATACTTCACTTCCACTTACCTTACGTTCACTAGTGGAAGGATAGGAAAACAACTGAAAATAATTCAAATAAAAAACTCTGCTTCACAACTTTTATTTTTTACGTCTTTATTTGGCCAAAAACTCACTAAAAAAAGCCATGAGTCGGTCATTGACCGAGCTTTTATACTGTTCCCCTCCGCCCCTCCAACCCGGAGGGTGAACATAGTCACAGATCAAAAAATATCATATATAAATAAATATAAATAAATAACATTTAACATACAATATAACAATAATAAAAACAATACACTTACTATTGCCTTAAGTTACTAAACGAGTTAATTTCGCCGCATGAAATTAACTTAACGAGTAACTTGACTACAATCCAAACACATGTTCGGTGGTTATGTTCTTCAAAACTACACTTTCACAAAAACCACTGCGATGTGTTTGGCACTACACTACGTAGAACATTATCTTGCATCTTATGGTGTTCGAATCAAGAAAATCAGAGTAATGGTTTGTAGAACAACGTCACAAAAACACGATGTAAACAAATAAATCTCCATGTTGATCAGCCATTACTAGATATGCGCGCGCTGGCCTTGCGCGGTTGCTTGACTCGACTGGAAAATCTAGGCAATAGTTTTTAAAATATTTGGAAGGTAGAGCTGCGGTAAATTTGACTTCAAATTTACGTTCAAAAATACTGTAAAATAAAACTGCATCGTGACGCTTCGTCACATCTTGTAAAAAATCATATTAATATATGCTTCCGCGCACAACGTATTCGCCAAGAATAGGTAAAATCTGACTTTATTTTTGTAAAAAATCATATAAATATTTGCTTCCGCGCCCGAATTTTATGACTTTTCATCATATTTTAGCTAAAAAAAACATTGCAACAAGAAAATTTCTATTTCAAGTGTGGTAGGTATTCTAGAATCCAGCCCATGTAGCTTACAATATACAACGTATTCATCAAAAATAGGTAAAATCTGACTTTTTTTGTAAAAAATCATATAAGTATTTGCTTCCGCGCCCGAATTTTATAATTTTTCATCATATATTATCCACAGTATAGGTCCAAAAGCATGTTAATGAATGTTTTAACAAAAATATCCATTTCAAGAATAGGTAGAATCTGACTTTATTTTTGTAAAAAATCATATAAATATTTGCTTCCGCGCCCGAATTTTATGATATTTTATCATATTTTATCCATAGTATAGGTCCAAAAGCATGTTTATGAATGTCTTAACAAAAATATCCATTTCAAAAATAGGTAGAATCTGACTTTATTTTTGTAAAAAAATCATATAAATATTTGCTTCCGCGCCCGAATTTTATGATTTTTCATCATAATTTAGGTAAAAGAAAACATTGCAACATGAAAATTGCTATTTCAAGTGTGGTAGGTATTCTATAATCCAGCTAATGAAGCTTACAATATACAACGTTTTCATCAAAAATAGGTAAAATCTGATTTAATTTTTGTAAAAAATTATATAAATATTTGCTTCCGCGCCCGAATTTTATAATTTTTATCATATTTTATCCATTGTATAGGTCCAAAAAGCATGTTTATGGATGTTTTAACAAAAATATCCATTTAAAAAAATGGTAAAATCTGACTTTATTTTTGTAAAAAATCATATAAATATTTGCTTCCGCGCCCAAATTTTATGATTTTTCATTATAATTTAGGTAAAAGAAAACATTGCAACAAGAAAATTGCTATTTCAAGTGTGGTAGGTATTCTAGAATCCAGACAATGAAGCTTACAATATACAACGTATTCATCAAAAATTGGTAAAACCTGACTATATTTTGTAAAAAATTATATAAATATTTGCTTCCGCGCCCAAATTTTATAAATTTTCATCATATTTTATCCATAGTATAGGTCCAAAAGCATGTTTGTGAATGTTTTAACAAAAATATCCATTTCAAAAATAGGTAAAATCTGACTTTATTTTTGTAAAAAATCATATAAATATTTGCTTCCGCGCCCGAATTTTATGATTTTTCATCATATTTTAGCTAAAAGAAAACATTGCAACAAGAAAATTTCTATTTCAAGTGTGGTAGGTATTCTAGAATCCAGCCCATGTAGCTTACAATATACAACGTATTCATCAAAAATAGGTAAAATCTGACTTTTATTTGTAAAAAATCATATAAGTATTTGCTTCCGCGCCCGAATTTTATAATTTTTCATCATATATTATCCACAGTATAGGTCCAAAAGCATGTTAATGAATGTTTTAACAAAAATATCCATTTCAAGAATAGGTAGAATCTGACGTTATTTTTGTAAAAAATCATATAAATATTTGCTTCCGCGCCCGAATTTTATGATATTTCATCATAATTTAGGTAAAAGAAAACATTGCAACAAGAAAATTGGTATTTCAAGTGTGGTAGGTATTCTAGAATCCAGCCAATTAAGCTTAAAATATACAACGTATTCATCAAAAATAGGTAAAATCTGACTTTATTTTTGTAAAAAATGATATAAATATTTGCTTTCGCCCCCGAATTTTATAATTTATTATCATATTTTATCCATAGTATAGGTCCAAAAGCATGTTTATGAATGTCTTAACAAAAATATCCATTTCAAAAATAGGTAGAATCTGACTTTATTTTTGTAAAAAAATCATATAAATATTTGCTTCCGCGCCCGAATTTTATGATTCTTCATCATAATTTAGGTAAAAGAAAACATTGCAACATGAAAATTGCTATTTCAAGTGTAGTAGGTATTCTAGAATCCAGCTAATGAAGCTTACAATATACAACGTATTCATCAAAAATAGGTAAAACCTGACTTAATTTTTGTAAAAAATTATATAAATATTTGCTTCCGCGCCCGAATTTTATAATTTTTTATTATATTTTATCCATAGTATAGGTCCAAAAGCATGTTTATGGATGTTTTAACAAAAATATCCATTTCAATAATAGGTAAAATCTGACTTTATTTTTGTAAAAAATCATATAAACATTTGCTTCCGCGCCCGAATTTTATGATTTTCCATCATAGTTTAGCTAAAAGAAAACATTGCAACAAGAAAATTGCTATTTCAAGTGTGGTAGATATTCTAGAATCCAGCCTATGTAGCTTACAATATACAACGTATTCATCAAAAATAGGTAAAATCTGACTTTATTTTTGTAAAAAATCATATAAATATTTGCTTCCGCGCCCGAATTTTATAATTTTTCATCATATTTTATCTATAGTATAGGTCCAAAAGCATGTTTATGAATGTTTTAACAAAAATATCCATTTCAAGAATAGGTAAAATCTGACTTTATTTTTGTAAAAAATCATAAATATTTGCTTCCGCTTCCGAATTTTATGATTTTTTATCATAATTTAGGTAAAAGAAAACATTGCAACAAGATAATTGCTATTTCAAGTGTGGTAGGTATTCTAGAATCCAGACAATGAAGCTTACAATATACAACGTATTCATCAAAAAATGGTAAAACCTGACTTTATTTTGTAAAAAATTATATAAATATTTGCTTCCGCGCCCGAATTTTATAATTTTTTATTATATTTTATCCATAGTATAGGTTCAAAAGCATGTTTATGAATGTTTTAACAAAAATATCCATTTGAAAAATAGGTAAAATCTGACTTTATTTTTGTAAAAAATCATATAAATATTTGCTTCCGCGCCCGAATTTTATGATGTTTCGTTATGTTTTAGCTAAAAGAAAACATTGCAACAAGAAAATTCAGCCCATGTAGCTTACAATATACAACGTATTCATTAAAATGACACCCGAAAATTAAATGTTTATTATCTGATTGGTACCAAGTTATGGTCATTTTTGCATGTCCAATGCTAAAATTATCCATAGTATAGGTCCAAAAGCATGTTTATGAATGTTTTAACAAAAATATCCATTTCAAAAATAAGTAAAATCTGAGTTTATTTTTGTAAATAATTATATAAATATTTGCTTCCGGGCCCGAATTTTATGAATTTTTATCATATTTTAGCTAAAAGAAAACATTGCAACAAGAAAATTGCTATTTCAAGTGTGGTAGGTATTCTAGAATCCAGCCCATGTAGCTTACAATATACAACGTATTCATCAAGAATAGGTAAAATCTGACTTTATTTTTGTAAAAAATCATATAAATATTTGCTTCCGCGCCCTAATTTTATTATTTTTTATCATATTTTAGCTAAAAGAAAACAGTGCAACAAGAAAATTACTATTTCAAGTGTGGTAGGTATTCTAGAATCCAGCCAATGAAGCTTACAATGTGCAACATATTCATCAAAAATAGGTAAAATCTGACTTTATTGTTGTAAAAAATCATATAAATATTTGCTTCCGCGCGCGAATTTTATGATTTTTCATCATATTTTAGCTAAAAGAAAACATTGCAACAAGAAAATTGCTATTTCAAGTGTGGTAGGTATTCTAGAATCCAGCCCATGTAGCGTACATTATACAACGTATTCATTAAAATTACACCCGAAAATTAAATGTTTATTATCTGATTGGTACCAAGTTATGGTCATTTTTGCATGTCCAATGCTAAAATTATCCATAGTATAGGTCCAAAAGCATGTTTATGAATGTTTTAACAAAAATATCCATTTCAAAAATATGTAAAATCTGACTTAATTTTTGTAAAAAATCATATAAATATTTGCTTCCGCGCCCGAATTTTAAAATTTTTTATCATATTTTATCCATAGTATAGGTCCAAAAACTTGTTTATGAATGTTTTAACAAAAATATCCATTTCAAAAATAGGTAAAACCTTACTTTATTTTTGTAATAAAATCATATAATTATTTGCTTCCGCTTCCGAATTTTATGATTTTTCATCATATTTTAGCTAAAAGAAAACATTGCAACAAGAAAATTGCTATTTCAAGTGTGGTAGGTATTCTAGAATTTAGCCCATGTAGCTTAAAATATACAACGTATTCATTAAAAATAGGTATAATCTGATTTTATTTTTATAAAAAACCTATAAAAATTTGCTTCCACGCCCGAATTTTATAATTTTTCATCATATTTTATCCATAGTATAGGACCAAAAGCATGTTTATGCATGTTTTAACAAAAATATCCATTTCAAAAATAGGTAAAATCTGACTATATTTTTGTAAATAATCATATAAATATTTGCTTCACTCTGAGATAGCGCGTTTTATTATTTTTTTATCATATTTTAGCTAAAAAAAAACATTGCAACAAGAAAATTGCTATTTCAAATGTGGGAGGTATTCTGGAATCCAGCCCCATGTACTCTGAGATAGCGCG